>CM075104.1:11546397-11805275 GCA_037576195.1 Phytoseiulus persimilis
CTTATTTAATAATTTTATTTCGCCTTATTGGCATTTGTGCGGTTAATATATTTATCTGTACACTAGCCGGCCTTCGGCCGACTACGCTGGCTGGCCCGTACCTTGCTTCGGGAGTCTACTGCTGTCAGACACACATTGCCTTACATTTAGTGTCATCGGGACACCTTCGGGAGTGGCACCGATTCTCGAAAGGATTCTGACCTGGGATCGAGGCAATTTTCTCTCTCTTCACTGGGTCAGCATCATGGTTTTGAGAAGTATGGTCAGATTGGTCTCGTAATCACCCCTCCAGATTCGGAGAAGCATGGTCAGATTGGTCTCGGAATCACCCCTCCAGGTTTTGAAAAGTACGGTTAGACTTGTCTCGAGGTCACCCCTCCAGACTTGGAAGGTAATGGTCAGATTGGTCTCGGAACCACCCCTCCAGACTTGGAAAAGTATGGTCTTATGTGGTAAAAAGAGGATTTAACTTATATCAGAATCAAATCTGAACCATCTTAAGACCCAAGCCCACCGCCCGCAATGGGATTTGCGAGGCGATAGGGAGTGTCACTGAAGCAATACCGAAAGGTGATTCCGGGACACTTCTGAGGGCTGGCTGAGAGGTTCAGCCGAAAAACAAAAAGATCGGTCCCGGGATCACCCCTCCAGAGTTGGAGAGTAATGGCCAGATTGGCCCCAGGATCACCCCGACGGGGTTGGAAAGTAATGGCCAGATTGGTCCCGGAATCACCCCTCCAGAGTTGGAAAGTAATGGCCAGATTGGTCTCGGAATCACCCTTCCAGAGTTGGATAGTTATGGCCAGATTGGTCCCGGAATAACCCCTCCAGAGTTGGAAAGTAATGGCCAGATTGGTCCCGGAATCACCCCTCCAGAGTTGGAAAGTAATGGTCTGATTGGTCTCGGAATCACCCCTCCAGGTTTTGAGAAGTCAGGGGGAGGGAAGAATGGGATTATGTTTCGGGGCATTTCGAGAGGATCATGTTGGGCAAAACAGCGAGGGAGGAAGGTCGGAGGGCGCGGCTCGTCGCAAATTCCGAAACACGTCGGATGGCTGGAGTGGGAGAAGGGGCCCGCCAGCGGGCTCTGGACACTGCGAGAGGATCGACGGACTCTCATGGACTGGATGCGGGGGGTATTTAGGTCCGAGCAGCGAAAACTCAGCGCAACACATACAACGATACACGTTCACCACTGACCATGGCACACACATCGGCACACTTCTCATCATACACAACAGAACACCACCAAGCAAATGGCTCGCGAGGATACGATGTAGGACACGGAGACAAGAATGTTGACTCCCGTTCCCATTGGTTCGAAGTAATGCTAAACCAATTCCGTCCATGGGAGCGGCCCCCCGTTCGAAAGCGGGGGTTGGGGAGACTCCAGGCTTTTAGTGGGTTTGCGACTCCCACAGTACTGTGCTGGGGCTGTGGCACAGTCTGCATCACGCATTTTTAATCCTGGACTCCACAAAAAAAAAAGGTTTTGAGAAGTAAGGTCAGATTGGTTCCGGAATCACCCCTCCAGAGTTGAAAAGTAATGGTCCGATTGGTCTCTGTATCACCCCTCCAGAGTTGGAAAGGAATGGTCAGATTGGTCTCGGAATCACCCCCACAGGTTTTGAAAAGTAAGGTCAGATTGGTTCCGGAATCACCCCTCCAGAGTTGGAAAGTAATGGTCTGATAGGTCTCGGAATCACCCCTCCAGAGTTGGAAAGTAATGGTCTGATTGGTCTCGGAATCACCCCTCCAGAGTTGGAAAATAATGGTCTGATTGGTCTCGGAATCACCCCTACAGAGTTGGAAAGTAATTGTCAGATTGGTCTCGGAATCACCCCTCCAGGTTTCGAGAAGTAAGGTCAGATTGGTTCCGGAATCACCCCTCCAGAGTTGGGAAGTCATGGTCTGATTGGTCTCGGAATCACTCCTCCAGAGTTGGAAAGTAATGGTCCGATCGGTCTCGGTATCACCCCTCCAGAGTTGGAAAGGAATGGTCAGATTGGTCTCGGAGGGCTGGCTGAGAGGTTCAGCCGGAAAACAAAGACTCAGGAAAGTATTGTCTGATTGGTCTCGGAATCACCCCTCCAGGTTTTGAAAAGTATGATCAGATCGTTTACGGAATCACCCCTCCAGAGTTGGGAAGTAGTGGTCTGATTGGTCTCGGAATCACCCCTCCAGAGTTGGAAAGTCATGGTCAGATTGGTCTCGGGATCACCCCTCCAGGTTTTGAGAAGTAAGGTCAGAGTGGTCCCGGAATCACCCCTCCAGAGTTGGAAAGTAATGGTCTGATTGGTCTCGGAATCACTCCTCCAGAGTTGGAAAGTAATGGTCTGATTGGTCTCGGTATCACCCCTCCAGAGTTGGGAAGGAATGGTCAGATTGGTCTCGGAATCACCCCCACAGGTTTTGAAAAGTAAGGTCAGATTGGTCCCGGAATCACCCCTCCAGAGCTGGAAAGTAATGGTCTGATTGGTCTCGGAATCACCCCTCCAGAGTTTGAAAGTAGTTGTCAGATTGGTCTCGGAATCACCCCTCCAGGTTTTGAGAAGTAAGGTCAGATTGGTTCCGGAATCACCCCTCCAGAGTTGGAAAGTAATGGTCTGATTGGTCTCGGAATCACCCCTCCAGAGTTTGAAAGTAGTTGTCAGATTGGTCTCGGAATCACCCCTCCAGGTTTTGAGAAGTAAGGTCAGATTGGTTCCGGAATCACCCCTCCAGAGTTGGAAAGTAATGGTCTGATTGGTCTCGGAATCACCCCTCCAGAGTTTGAAAGTAGTTGTCAGATTGGTCTCGGAATCACCCCTCCAGGTTTTGAGAAGTAAGGTCAGATTGGTTCCGGAATCACCCCTCCAGAGCTGGAAAGTAATGGTCTGATTGGTCTCGGAATCACCCCTCCAGAGTTTGAAAGTAGTTGTCAGATTGGTCTCGGAATCACCCCTCCAGGTTTTGAGAAGTAAGGTCAGATTGGTTCCGGAATCACCCCTCCAGAGTTGGAAAGTAATGGTCTGATTGGTCTCGGAATCACCCCTCCAGAGTTGGAAAGTAATGGTCTGATTGGTCTCGGTATCACCCCTCCAGAGTTGTAAAGGAATGGTCAGATTGGTCTCGGAATCACCCCTACAGGTTTTGAAAAGTAAGGTCAGATTGGTTCCGGAATCACCCCTCCAGAGTTGGAAAGTAGTGGTCTGATTGGTCTCGGAATCACCCCTCCAGAGTTGGAAAGTAATGGTCAGATTGGTCTCGGAGTCACCCCTCCAGGTTTTGAAAAGTAAGGTCAGATTGGTTCCGGAATCACCCCTCCAGAGTTCGGGAGTAATAGTCAGATTGGTCTCGGAATCTCCCCTCCAGGTTTTGAAAAGTAAGGTCAGATTGGTTACGGAATCACCCCTCCAGAGTTGGAGAGTTATGGTCAGATTGGTCTCGGAATCACCCCTCCAGGTTTTGAAAAGTAAGGTCAGATTGGTTCCGGAATCACCCCTCCAGACTTGGAAAGTAATAGTCAGATTGGTCCCGGAATCACCTTCCAGAAAAAGTGCGGACAAACTGACAAACCAACTGACAGACGAAGCGAATTATTGGGTTGATGCAAAAGTTCTTCGCGGTTCCGGCGAAACTAGGATTATGACCCCCTGGTTTCTCTTTAGAAACATGAAGTTCGTCAAAAAAATAAGCGGTTCAAAAAAAAAATTCAGCATTTTGGCTACCGCAGAGCGGAGATATCGGCTCCCGAAGATTCAATCTTTTTGTGTTTTTTTGGTGACCCTTTTTCCGCCAGCTGAACGGTCCCATTAATGGGATACGCTGGAAGTTCTTGAAAAGGGTCTCGGCAGTTCTTCGGCACTTTTGGCCTTGGGTCAGGGATTCGAATGAGATATATTGTTGTGGATACCCCACCCCAAGAGAACACTTTCTGTCCAGTCGGCGGGCTCCTAGCTGCCTTGGTTTTTTTTTTATAGCATGAAACATCTTCTGGACCGATGAAAACCGAGCGAGATTTGGAAACTTAAAATGCTCATATCTCCGTTATCTGAAGGAGTTCAGAGCTCATAAAGTGGGTTTTGGAAAGCTCGTGAATCCAGCTTTCCTATGCGTTCGTCAGAGTTTTTCCGTGATCAATTTTAATACCTTCAAAATGACCATCCTCAAAGTGAATGTTTCTAATCCACTTCCTGGAGGTTGACCACTTTCTGGTTTGTGTCATATTATGCCTCCCTTCAGTGCGAGCACAATGCGATAGATAGATCAAGAAACAATTCGGGGGACCAAGGTGAAAAAACTAAAAAACTGTCTTTGGTCACCCTGGATTCATCGAGTTTCATGCTCAAACTCCAGAATGTGCGATGGTGGAAGGCCCCGAGCCAGGGAAAATCATATTCTGAGCCGTGGAATACACGGAATCAGCCGCCCAGACACCCAAAAGTTTGATCAGATCGATCCCGTAATTACCCGCCCAGACTCCCAAAGGTATGGTCAGATTGGCCCCAGAATCACCCCTCCAGCTTTCGAAAAGTATGGTCAGATATGTCCCGGAATCACCCCTCCAGACTTGTAAAAACTATGGTCAGATTGACCCCGAAATCACCCCTCCAGACTTGGAAGAGTATGGTCAGATTGGTCCCGGAATCACCCCGCCAGAGTTGGGGAGTAATGATCAGATTGGTCTCGGAATCACCCCTCCAGACTTGGAAAGTAATGGTAAGATAAGTCTTAGAATCACCCCTCCCGAGTTGGAAAGTAATGGTAAGATAAGTCTTAGAATCACCCCTCCCGAGTTGGAAAGTAATGGTCAGATTGGTGCCGGAATCACCCCTCTAGACTTGGAAAGTAATACTAAGATTGGTCCCGGAATCACCCCTCCCGAGTTGGAGAGTAATGGTCAGATTGGTCCCGGAATCACCTCTCTAGACTTGAAAAAGTATGGTCAGATTGGTCCCGGAATCACCCCTCCTGCTTTGAAAAAGTCCTGTCAGCTTGGTCCCGGAATCACCCCTTTAGGTTTGAAAGGTCTAGTCAGATTGGATCCAGAATTACTCCTCTAGACTCAGGAAAGTCTGAACAATCTTAAGACCCATGCCCACCGCCCGCAATGTGATTTGCGAGGGGTATAGGAAGTGTTACTGAAGCAATACCGAAAGGTGATCCCGGGACACTTCTGAGGGCTGGCTGAGAGGTCCAGCCGGAAAACAAAGACTCAGGAAAGTATTGTCAGATTGGTCCCAGAACCACCCCCACGTTTTCCAGAAGGAGTGCAGACAAACTGACAAAACAACTGCAAGACGAAGCGAATCATATATAGTAACGACAACGGATGAGTTGCTAGAACTCCAACATTCATTTGTCGGAGGTCAAGTTCCCATACCTCCAGCTGATTCTGTGACTCATTCCAAAATATCGGATCCGGCCTCCTTGAACTCAACGCGAGAATGTCGAACACTTCATGAACGGTGACAATGATGTCCAGGTGCATGCGGATCGGGGGCGAGCCAATCAACCTCTCCTCGGTCATGATCAGAGCCTCGAAGTTTATGTGTTCTTTGAAACTATACCCTCATTGCAACTCCTCAATCCCAGGTGATTGATGGGATAATTCCGAAAAATCACTCAAACTTCCACGCTCTAGTCACACCCGTCCGAGAGCATGTTGTCAACAAACGTGGTACACTGAAAGCTCTGTCGGCATTGAAATTGTCACTGGTGAGACGGCGACAATCTGCCACAGCGGAAATTCTACGAACACTACTGATTGAGCGCGTCGATGGCTGTACTCGGTCTGCCTGCCGCCGGGACTGAAGCCCACTTTACTTTCTCCCGTCGATACTCTCGTGTGGTACACCTGTGCTACCGCCGAAATCGGCTTCGTGAGATAGGAGAACGCCCGTGATATACTCGGAATAACTCTCTTCGATGAAACGCGGCTATAAGAATTGAGTTTTCAGGGAATTCTCTAGCGGGTCTGTGAAACGGGAGGCGAAGTCTTCGATCAACCCATCGGCATACGGCAAGTGAACACCGACCCGGAAATACTCTTCGGTTCTATTCACAGAGCGGTCTGGCCTCTTTGTTTGCTTGCCGGTTACCCGTGGCAATCGAACTTCGATCTTAACAGCGCACGAAGCCGAGGCTTCGACGAAATCGTCTCGAAATCCGAGTCCGCACTCTCTCGGAGCCGAACGTCGTTCAACTTATTTAATAATTTTATTTCGCCTTATTGGCATTTGTGCGGTTAATATATTTATCTGTACACTAGCCGGCCTTCGGCCGACTACGCTGGCTGGCCCGTCCCTTGCTTCGGGAGTCTACTGCTGTCAGACACACATTGCCTTACATGTAGTGTCATCGGGACACCTTCGGGAGTGGCACCGATTCTCGAAAGGATTCTGACCTGGGATCGAGGCAATTTTCTCTCTCTTCACTGGTTCAGCATCATGGTTTTGAGAAGTATGGTCAGATTGGTCTCGTAATCACCCCTCCAGAGTTGGAAAGTAATGGTCTGATTGGTCTCGGTATCACCCCTCCAGAGTTGTAAAGGAATGGTCAGATTGGTCTCGGAATCACCCCTACAGGTTTTGAAAAGTAAGGTCAGATTGGTTCCGGAATCACCCCTCCAGAGTTGGAAAGTAGTGGTCTGATTGGTCTCGGAATCACCCCTCCAGAGTTGGAAAGTAATGGTCAGATTGGTCTCGGAGTCACCCCTCCAGGTTTTGAAAAGTAAGGTCAGATTGGTTCCGGAATCACCCCTCCAGAGTTCGAGAGTAATAGTCAGATTGGTCTCGGAATCTCCCCTCCAGGTTTTGAAAAGTAAGGTCAGATTGGTTACGGAATCACCCCTCCAGAGTTGGAGAGTTATGGTCAGATTGGTCTCGGAATCACCCCTCCAGGTTTTGAAAAGTAAGGTCAGATTGGTTCCGGAATCACCCCTCCAGACTTGGAAAGTAATAGTCAGATTGGTCCCGGAATCACCTTCCAGAAAAAGTGCGGACAAACTGACAAACCAACTGACAGACGAAGCGAATTATTGGGTTGATGCAAAAGTTCTTCGCGGTTCCGGCGAAACTAGGATTATGACCCCCTGGTTTCTCTTTAGAAAAATGAAGTTCGTCAAAAAAATAAGCGGTTAAAAAAAAAATTCAGCATTTTGGCTACCGCAGAGCGGAGATATCGGCTCCCGAAGATTCAATCTTTTTGTGTTTTTTTGGTGACCCTTTTTCCGCCAGCTGAACGGTCCCATGGATGGGATACGCTGGAAGTTCTTGAAAAGGGTCTCGGCAGTTCTTCGGCACTTTTGGCCTTGGGTCAGGGATTCGAATGAGATATATTGTTGTGGATACCCCATCCCAAGAGAACACTTTCTGTCCAGTCGGCGGGCTCCTAGCTGCCTTGGTTTTTTTTTATAGCATGAAACATCTTCTGGACCGATGAAAACCGTGCGAGATTTGGAAACTTAAAATGCTCATATCTCCGTTATCTGAAGGAGTTCAGAGCTCATAAAGTGGGTTTTGGAAAGCTCGTGAATCCAGCTTTCTTATGCGTGCGTCAGAGTTTTTCCGTGATCAATTTTAATACCTTCAAAATGACCATCTTCAAAGGGAATGTTTCTAATACACTTCCTGGAGGTTGACCACTTTCTGGTTTGTGTCATATTATGCCTCCCTTCAGTGCGAGCACAATGCGATAGATAGATCAAGAAAATATTCGGGGGACCAAGGTGAAAAAACTGAAAAACTGTCTTTGGTCACCCTGGATTCATCGAGTTTCATGCTCAAACTCCAGAATATGCGATGGTGGAAGGCCCCGAGCCAGGGAAAATCATATTCTGAGCCGTGGAATACACGGAATCAGCCGCCCAGACACCCAAAAGTTTGATCAGATCGATCCCGTAATTACCCGCCCAGACTCCCAAAGGTATGGTCAGATTGGCCCCAGAATCACCCCTCCAGCTTTTGAAAAGTATGGTCAGATATGTCCCGGAATCACCCCTCCAGACTTGTAAAAACTATGGTTAGATTGGCCCCGAAATCACCCCTCCAGACTTGGAAGAGTATGGTCAGATTGGTCCCGGAACCACCCCTCAAGCTTTTGTTAAGTATGGTCAGATCGATCCCGGAATGATCCCTCCAGCTTTTAAAACGGTCGGCTCGTTGGCCGTGTGGCATAAACCAACGCCTTGGGTGCCACGCTAAGCTAGCAATCGCGGGTTCGATCCCCGGCCGGGACAACAAATTTCTTATGTGGTAAAAAGAGGATTTAATTTATATCAGAATTAAATCTGAACCATCTTAAGACCCAAGCCCACCGCCCGCAATGGGATTTGCGAGGCGATAGGGAGTGTTACTGAAGCAATACCGAAAGGTGAATCCGGGACACTCCTGAGGGCTGGCTGAGAGGTTCAGCCGAAAACAGAGCTTTTAAAAACGATGGTCAGATATGTCCCGGAATCACCCCTCCAGACTTGTAGAAACTCTGAAAAGTACCAGACGATAACGAAGGGTGATATCGCTGAAGACTTTATCCATCGATCAGACAGAAAGTCACAGTTTTCTGTGTTTCAACGGGAAGTTTCTGTTGAGCAACGATTTGAATCGGAAGAGGGAATCGGGAGGAACCTTGTGAGCGGCAGAATCGGTCGTTACACACGGTCCCAGAAGCTCGAGGACGCCTTCAGAGGATTCTACGCGGCTGCACCTACGGGTGATTGACCAACTTTTCGGACCCACCGTGTCCACATACTTCAGTACCGGGAGACCTTCAGCATTATCCGTATAGGGAGACAGCGCAGAGATTCCGCACCATATCAGAACACATCGAGGTTATTCGGAGGTTGAATCTCGGAGATGGGTCTGCCGAGAACCCTTCGCAGGTGCTACCAAGGCGAGAAAGAGGGCGATGAAGAAGAGATGAAGCGCACAGACATGGAAACGATAGACGAAGAGGTCGAAGAGAGAGCGGAAAACGTCATAGAGGCAAACCCGAACGCTGTTGGGCTCCAGGCTTCAGTAGCAAAGACTAACAAGGATAAGATACAGAAGTCTACTTGCCCAATCCAGTTGCCCCCGGAAGCAACTCTCAGGGTAGAAGGGCCCATATCGGAGAACGAATCAAGGAGTAGCAAGAAGCGCAAAAACCCTTCTTTTACAGATGGGGAAGAGTGCGATAAGAGGGCAAAAACCTGCGATTTGGGAGAAAAAATTGCTGGAAAAATAAACAGTATAATCGAGAAGAAAATCGACGAATTATACGAGAACGAAGTCCATAACACCGCGAAAGTAGTCAAGAAGATCACCCAAGAACTCATCAGGGGAGTGGCGAGGCTTGAGAGAGAACTCAGAGACCTCATCAAAGAGAGTGTGACGATCCCAATCCAAGCTGAGACGAAACCCTGTGAGATATGTGCGAAACGCGAATGCGGAACAAAGGGTGCCTCAGAGCGGAAGAAAAGATTAGAGCAAGAAGAAGCTGATGAAATAAAGAGAGAGATCTCAAATCTGGAAACCCTGGAAGGAATGGTACACCTTGCCGAGAAGAAATGGCCCAAGCAAACCTTCGAGAAGGTAACCAAAAGCAACGCTGGAATTGTCGGTAACCGCGGCTGCCGTGTACTCATCCACAGCGGCGATGACCAGGATCAGAGAACGACGAACATCATTGAGCAGCTGTCACGCTTCTTCCCCGCGGTCAAGGAAATCCACAGCCTCGAGGACGGTGAGGTCGCTTCTACAACTGCACTGCTGTCGCCTGCGCTCCTAAGAGCAGGTGCCTCACAAGTCGCTAAAGAGAAGAGAACCCTCATCGTGGGAAAGATCAAGAGCGCCGCTACACCGATAGACATCGCAGAAATACTTCAGAAAGTGGCAGAGCAGGTGAAAATGAGCTGTCATAAAATCGAAGAAAAGGTTCTGATAAAGATACCGTGTAACTCCGACCACGAACTATATGGGAAACTCGCGGAGGCATGTTGGATCGTCAATGGCACTGAAGGTGGAGCAGAGCTCTCGCTCAAGTCACTCCGAGACCCTGCCAAAAGGTCAGCAGACAAGAGACAAACAGACGGCAAGAAGACCTCGCGACGAAACGAAGGATCCATCCTCGTCGGAACAGGAGAGAAAAGCTTTGCCGATGTCCTCAGAAACCTTCGCAGCAATATCGACACGGAGACGTCCAGAGCTCTTGGAGTCGACGTCCGAGGGGTGCGCCAAACAGGAGAAGGTGTCAGGATCCAGATTCGGGAAAATAAAAATGGAGGACAGGAGAGACTAGCCAAATACATCTCTGATGAGCTCAAACTGAGCGCGAAAACGCGGGGGCCCCAACTAAACTCCACCATCATTGTGTGTCGCATGGACATGGTCACTGACGAGTTGGAAATCGATAAAGAACTCAGAAACGCATTAGGAAGGCAGCAGGAAGGATACATTCGAGTGGAACAGATAAGAGAAACGAAATCAGGGGAAAGAACAGCCTTGGTCCGACTATCCAAATCCGACGCTGAAAGGATGCTTAAAATAGGAAAGATCAAGATCGGATGGCAACTCTGCAGCGTAAAAGAATGGTACGATGTTCCTATCTGCTACAGGTGTCAGGGAGTGGGCCACAAATCCAACACTTGCTCAGTAAAAGAAACAACAGAGAGGAAGTGCTACCGATGCGGAGGCAACGGCCACATCGGCAAGAATTGTAAATCAGCGGAAGCTTTCTGTACAAGCTGTGAAGCAAGCGGACATTCGGCATACTCATCACTGTGCCCGAAATATCGACTGATCATCCAGACGATGCGAGACCGGTCGCGAAGCAGTGGACAGCGAACTGAGAATGTCGAGAACCGCGGACCAGCAATCGGAAAACCCACAGGAGCCGAGACGCATGAGAAGACCATAGGAAACAGAACAAAGGAGTCTGAAGGATGGATCACAATGCAGAACGGGAAGAGGGTCCCGTCAGGAAACCTACAATGAACATGAAGATAGTACAGATCAACCTCAACAGGTCTAGAGCAGCACACGCTCTCCTGGAAGACAGAGTCAACAAGGAAGATATCAGCGTATGTATACTGAGCGAAGTTAATAGAAAAATATCTAACAGAAAATTCGGAAGAGACCAAGGATGGATTTCTGAAGAATCAGGGGATACTGCCATATGGATCACCCGTAACTGTGAGGAAAGTATCAAGGAACGGAAGATAGCTGGAGGTATCACCGAGGTGGCCCTCGCCGAGAGCAACACACGCCTCCTCAGCTGTTATTTCTCACCGAACCGGAATACAGAAGAATTTATTGAATACATCGAAGCACTAGAAAACGTCGTTGAAGGAACGAGCGGACAGGTTATCCTCGCGGGAGACTTCAATGCGGCATCAACGGCCTGGGGAAGTGCTCGCAACACAACCAGGGGCAATGCCCTGGAGGAGCTACTGGCAAGACACGGATTGTATATACTCAATGACAGCAAGACCCCCACATTCCGAAGAGGTACACAGGAGACCTTCATCGACATCACTGCAGCACGAATCCCGTCTGGGATCTCAGGATGGACGGTCAATGATGAATTCGAGTCGCTCAGCGACCATCTGTATGTGGAGATGGAAGCTGTAGGAGAGGAACAACAAATACCAGAAAGACAGACCGGCTGGATTGCAAGACGACTCGACCAGGAGATCCTCGCGCAAAGCATAGATGAGGAATGCAAGAGACTTGAAGATCTCAATATGAATGTAAATGAACATGTTATTCTGAAGATCCTACGCAATGCCTGTCAGGCAGCATCCTCGAGAACATCACCCCAGCTTGGCCAAAAAAGGCCAGCGTACTGGTGGACGCGAGAAGTCGCGGAGCAGAGAAAAACTTGCCTCTCAGCACGAAGAAACTACGTGCGATCGAGAAGAACAATACACATGAATCCCGAAGCAACGCAGCAGTCCTTGACAAGATACTCGCTGGAAAAAAAGAAGTACATGAAGACTATCTTGGACGCAAAACGCGCGAGCTGGAGGGATCTCCTTGAGAATCTCAGACAGGATGTGTGGGGTCTTCCATACAAGATCATCCGAGATAAGGTTGGCCGACACAGGCGACAACTATCCTCCGAAACAATTGACAAGGCAGTCTCGGACCTCTTCCCAGGGGGCACCGATTTCGAGAGAGAAAACTTATCCATCAATGAAGAAGATATCCCCGAGGTAACCAATAAAGAAGTTATAGACGCTGCCGATCGAATCGCGCTCCGCAAAACACCGGGACCCGATGGCATCCCAGCAGAAGCTCTCAAGATACTCATGAAGAGATGGCCATCCATCTTCGGAGAAGCCGCAAACGCGATCATACAGAGTGGAATCTTCCCACCCCAATGGCGAACTACAAGGCTCGTACTGATCCCGAAACCTGGGAAACCGAACTCCTACAGACCCATATGCCTGCTGGACACAACCGCCAAGGCAGTGGAGAGCATCATAAACAGAAGACTACAAGATGAGCTTGAAGAGGACGGGCGTCTCTCCGAAAACCAGTTTGGCTTTCGAAGAGGAAGATCCACCCTGTCTGCCCTGGAAAGGGTTACGCAAATAGTTGATGCCGAGAAGCAGCGCTCACGGAAGCTGAGAGACCGTGTCCTCATCACCCTTCTGGATGTCAGGAATGCCTTCAATTCGGTGGAGTGGGAGGTCGTCCTGAAAAGTCTGCAGAAGAGGCAGATCTCCCCTTACCTCCGGAGAATACTGAGCTGCTACCTACAAAATAGATGGATCGTCGACGAGAAAGGTCAAACCCATCGAATGTCAGCGGGAGTTCCGCAGGGTTCGGTGTTGGGACCGACCTTGTGGAATGTGGCTTATGACGACGTTTTGAGAGAGGTACTCCCAAGGGGAGCTGTGAAAATCGCATACGCTGACGACCTTGCGATCATAACGAAGGCAAGATCAATTGAGGAACTGGAAGAAATCACACAGGACTCACTTGACATAATCTCACGGTGGATGAAAGCGAATCACCTCGCCCTTGCGCCTGAGAAAACGGAGGCCGTGATGCTGATCAAACGCAAAAAGGACCGCCTCCCAAGAGTGGTAGTGGAAGGACATAGAGTAGAAGTGGCCAGATCCGCGAAATACTTGGGAGTTCTATTACAGTCCGACCTGAAGGGGACTGAACACATCAAGATGGTCGTCAATAAGGCCACGAAAGCGGCAACCGACATAGCGACGATTTTACCGCGCACCTATGGATCATCTGAGGACCAAAGGAGGATTTTGGCCACAGTGGCCCAATCGCACTGTATGCCGCCCCTATTTGGAGTCCATCTGCGCTGCGATACAAAAAGAACAGAGACGCTCTGGAACGAGCGCAAAGAATCACCGCGATAAGGATTACTAGAGCCTATCGCACGGTATCCACTTCAGCGTTGCTTGTGCTGGCCCGCGCGATCCCCTGGCCCTTCCTAGCGCAGGAGAGAGTGGAGACCTACAGGCGCGACAAGATCCGAGATGGGGACGATGAGTCCGGAAGTGACGAGGAGGCCCACAAAAAGGATGAAGAGATACGCTAAGAGACGCTCGACAAGTGGCAACAATCTTGGAGCAGCTCGCTGACCGGCAGAACGACCTACGATAGCATATCGGATCTGCGAAGCTGGTACAAGCGGGAATTCGGTGAACTAACGTACCACACAACCCAAGTCCTCACAGGACACGGAGATTTCCAGAAGTACCTCCATCGCTTCAAGAAAGCTCCTAGCCCACTGTGCATCCTTTGCGATTCAGGGGCAGAAGACGATGTGGATCATACGGTCTTCACTTGCGAAGCGCTGTCTCAGCCAAGACGAGGCTCGGTCCCAGAACTGGTCCAAAAGATGCTGCAAAATGAAGGTAAGTGGAATTTAATCTCACGCAAAATAGGATGTATACTCAAAAAAAAGGAGAACATGCTCATGCGAAGAAACGCAGAACTAAACGGGCAAACTATGCCTGAGATCCCGTAGGGAACCCTAGCCGCAAGACAGAACGGAGAATGGATAAACAAAAAAAAAAGGGAGACGAGAGCTGACTGACGAAGCGGACGGCCCTTGGTGACCCGGAAGTAATACAATACAGGGCTTGCCCTGAGTGCCCAGTCACCAAAAGGGCGGAGGGAGGGGTTTTAGAGGACACACCTCATAACTAGGGTAACGGACGAAAGTCCTATCTCTTGTATCCGAAAGGATTTCCCCTCCCGCCAGAAAAAAAAAAAAAAAAAAGACTTGTAGAAACTATGGTCAGACTGGCCCCGGACGATGATGCCCGGAACTGTGTGTACTAGCACAAAATGGACGCGCAGCGGTGGCGCTGCAGTCCACGCCACATGCGCGCATGAAAATAATGCATCATGAGATCCGGGCATCTTCGTCCGGGGCCAATCTGACCATAGTTTTTACAAGTCTGGAGGGGTGATTCCGGGACACATCTGACCATAGTTTTTAAAAGCTGGAGGGGTTATTCCGGGACCGATCTGACCATACTTTTCAAAAGCTGAGGGGGTGGTTCCGGGACCAATCTGACCATACTCTTCCAAGTCCGGGGGGGTGATTTCGGGGCCAATCTGACCATACTTTTCACAAGTCTGGAGGGGTGATTCCGGGACATATGTGACCATGGTTTTTAAAAGCTGGAGGGGTTATTCCGGGGCCGATCTGACCATACTTTTCAAAAGCTGGAGGGGTGATTCCGGGGCCAATCTGACCATACCTTTGGGAGTCTGGGCGGGTAATTCCGGGATCGATCTGACCAATTTTCTGGGTGTCTGGGCGGCTGATTCCGTGTATTCCACGGCTCAGAATATGATTTTCCCTGGCTCGGGGCCTTGCACCATCAAATATTCTGGGGTTTGAGCATGAAACTCGATGAATTCAGGGTGACCAACGACAGTTTTTTAGTTTTTTCACCTTTATCCCCCACATATTGTTTTGATCCATCTATCGCATTGTGCTCGCACTGAAGGGGGGCATAATATGACACAAACTAGGAAGTGGTCAACCTCCAGGAAGTGGGTTAGAAACATTCACTTTGGAGATGGTAATTTTGAAGGTAATAAAATTGATCGTGGAAAAACTCTGACGCACGCATCGGGAAGCTGGATTCACGAGCTTTCCAAAACCCACTTTATGAGCTCTGAACTCTTCCAGATAACGGAGATATGAGCATTTTAAGTGTCCAAATCTCGCTCGGTTTTCATCGATCAAAAAGATGTTTCATGCTATAAAAAAAAAACAGGAACGGTTCATCCACGGGTTGAACCGGGGCGCAGAAATGCGAACAACCTCGCGTCAAGCCGGGATACAGACAAAATTCGTCGATAAATGAATTGGAAAGTACGGCGGATTGGTTTTGGAACACCTACAAAAAAACGAGACGACCATTTTTTTGTTGGGGGGTGACCCACCCCCTCGAGAGGGGAAAACGCTTCAGCACATTGAGATTTCTTATCAATGGCGGTGGCATGTGCCCGAAATTTCTCGAGTGCTTCCGCCCAAAGTCCCCCTCAACTTGTTTTCGACGGTCCTATCTTCAGTGCTCCGGAACGTTGACGGGCGTTCATAAAATTGTCATGCTAAGGTTAGAAGATCGCTCAGAACTTGGTCAGAAAAGTGAATACCGGGTTTTGATGACTGAAGTAGCTTATATGTGTGTAACAGTAGCAATCTTGGATGCCTCTCGAGAACATGTTATCGATGCATGTTCGGGCACGTGTTGTCGATATCTCAGGATCGGTTATTAGTTCAAGATTTTCAAATTGATCTCGCATAAATTCGATATTTTTCTCCTTTCTGAGGGGGTCTTTCCAAGTTCCAATTGAAATAACCGCATAGAATCAGTGAAGTTCTCCGGTTTTGTAAACCAGCGGACAGAACATGGTCATATTTCAGTAGGAACTCTTCAATGAGTTCGAACGATGTTCCCGGATTTATATATACTGTCACAAGGGCGGTTAGTCGGTTACATAGGAGTATTTTATAGGCACAAATGTCACCAGGATCTTCATCAAGATGAGATCTGGTATAATTGTGGGAGTTGCCGCTCTGCGTTCGTGAATAGCAACTCCACCTGTCGACCACGGGGTCAAACGTGGACCCCCTGAGCGACTTCGTTGAAGTTTATGGACTGCCGTGCCCCAGGGGGTCGATCACCGACCATCGATTTCTTGGAGCAATTCCGGGACCAATCTGACCTTCACTTTCCGAGTCTGGAGGGGTGCTTCCGGGACCGATCTGATCATTACTTTCCTAGGTTTGAGGGGTGATTCCGGGGCCGATCTGACCATTACTTCGCAAGTCTGGAGAGGTGATTCCGGGACTAAACATCATTTCCCGTAGTACTGCAAATGAATTCCCGTACCAGTCGGTACAGAAATTGATTTTTCGTACCCTGGATCCGACGATCCTCACTGCTTATGATCGGCTTCGTCTGACAGTTTGTCCGCATTCCTCCTGGAATACATGGGGGTGATTCCGGCACAAATCTGAGCATACTTTTCTGAGTCTGGAGGGGTGATTCCGGAACCAATCCGACAATATTTTACCGAGGCTGGAGGGATGATTGCGAGACAAATTCGACAATTATCTGCCGAGTCTGATGGGTGATTTCGGGACCAATCTGACAACATTTTGCCGAGTCTGGTGGAGTGATTCCGGGAGCAATCTGACAATACTTTGCCGAGGCTCGCGGGGGCAAATGACTTCCTCCTGAAATCTTCCCAGAACCACTCATCAAGACTCGGCAAAATGTTGTCAGATTGGTCCCAGAATCACTCCTACGGACTCGGAAAAATATTGTCAGATTGGTCCCAGAATCACCCCCACAAACTCGGAAAAATATTCTCAGATTGGTCCCAGAATCACCCCTACAGACTCGGAAAAATATTGTCAGATTGGCCCTGGAATCACCCCTCCAGATTCGGGAGAGTATGCTCAGATTGGTCCCGGGCTCACTCCTCCAGACTCGGAAAAAGATTGTCAGATTGGTCCTGGAATCACCCCTCCAGACTCAAGGGAGTGTGCTAAGATTGGTATTCTTAATAAGACAATCTTCTTCTTAGTGTGGAGGGGTGATTCCGGGACCAATCTGACAATAGTTTTCCGAGTCTGTAGGGGTGATTCTGGGACCAATCTGACCATTACTCTCCAAGTCTGGAGGGATAATTCCGGGACTAAACATCATTTCCCGTAGTACTGCAAATGAATTCCCGTACCAGCCGGTACAGAAATTGATTTTTCGTACCCTGGATCCGAGGATCCTTACTGCTTATGATCGGCTTCGTCTGACAGTTTGTCCGCATTCCTCCTGGAATACATGGGGGTGATTCCGGCACCAATCTGAGCATACTTTTCTGAGTCTAGAGGGGTGATTCCGGAACCAATCCGACAATATTTTTCCGAGGCTGGGGGGATGATTGCGGGACCAATTCGACAATTATTTGCCGAGTCTGATGGGTGATTTCGGGACCAATCTGACAACATTTTGCCGAGTCTGGTGGAGTGATTCCGGGAGCAATCTGACAATATTTTGCCGAGGCTCGCGGGGGCAAATGACTTCCTCCTGAAATCTTCCCAGAACCACTCATCAAGACTCGGCAAAATGTTGTCAGATTGGTCCCAGAATCACTCCTACGGACTCGGAAAAATACTGTCAGATTGGTCCCAGAATCACCCCCACAAACTCGGAAGAATATTCTCAGATTGGTCCCAGAATCACCCCTCCAGATTCGGAAAAATATTGTCAGATTGGCCCTGGAATCACCCCTCCAGATTCGGGAGAGTATGCTCAGATTGGTCCCGGAATCACTCCTCCAGACTCGGAAAAAGATTGTCAGATTGGTCCTGGAATCACCCCTCCAGACTCAAGGGAGTATGCTCAGATTGGTATTCTTAATAAGACAATATTCTTCTTAGTGTGGAGGGGTGATTCCGGGACCAATCTGACAATAGTTTTCCGAGTCTGTAGGGGTGATTCTGGGACCAATCTGACCATTACTCTCCAAGTCTGAAGGGATAATTCCGGGACTAAACATCATTTTCCGTAGTACTGCAAATGAATTCCCGTACCAGCCGGTACAGAAATTGATTTTTCGTACCCTGGATCCGAGGATCCTTACGGCTTATGATCGGCTTCGTCTGACAGTTTGTCCGCATTCCTCCTGGAATACATGGGGGTGATTCCGGCACCAATCTGAGCATACTTTTCTGAGTCTGGAGGGGTGATTTCGGAACCAATCCGACAATATTTTTCCGAGGCTGGAGAGATGATTGCGGGACCAATTCGACAATTATTTGCCGAGTCTGATGGGTGATTTCGGGACCAATCTGACAACATTTTGCCGAGTCTGGTGGAGTGATTCCGGGAGCAATCTGACAATATTTTGCCGAGGCTCGCGGGGGCAAATGACTTCCTCCTGAAATCTTCCCAGAACCACTCATCAAGACTCGGCAAAATGTTGTCAGATTGGTCCCAGAATCACTCCTACGCACTCGGAAAAATATTGTCAGATCGGTCCCAGAATCACCCCCACAAACTCGGAAAAATATTCTCAGATTGGTCCAGAATCACCCCTACAGACTCGGAAAAATATTGTCAGATCGGCCCTGGAATCACCCCTCCAGATTCGGGAGAGTATGCTCAGATTGGTCCCGGAATCACTCCTCCAGACTCGGAAAAAGATTGTCAGATTGGTCCTGGAATCACCCCTCCAGACTCGGAAAAAGATTGTCAGATTGGTCTTGGAATCACCCCTCCAGACTCAAGGGAGTATGCTCAGATTGGTATTCTCAATAAGACAATATTCTTCTTAGTGTGGAGGGGTGATTCCGGGACCAATCTGACAATGGTTTTCCGAGTCTGTAGGGGTGATTCTGGGACCAATCTGAGCATACTCTCCCGAATCTGGAGGGGTGATTCCAGGGCCAAACTGACAATATTTTTCCGAGTCTGTAGGGGTGATTCCGGGATCAATCTGACCATTACTCTCCAAATCTAGAGGAGTGATTCCGGGACCAATCTGACCTTCACTTTTCAAGTCTGGAGGGATGATTCCGGAACCGATCTGAACACTTCTTTACCTACCATCACTCCATTGTTATTGACCTCTGACAAGACACCGAGATTCACCGCATGAAAGTCAACTTGAACTCATATTCCTCTCGCTCTGGAAAAAATCTTAAGGGCTGGGATGGGTGATTCCGGGACCAATCTGACCTTCACATTCCAAGTTTGAAGGGGTGATTCCGGGACCGATCTTACCATTACTTTCCCAGGTCTAAGGGGTGATTCCGGGACCAATCTGACCATTCCTTTCCAAATCTGGAGGAGGGATTCCGGGACCAATCTGACCTCCACTTTTCAAGTCTGGAGGGGTGATTCCGGGACCGATCTGTACTATTTCTTCACCTACCATCACTTCATTGTCATTGACCTATGACAAGACACCGAGATTTACCACATGAAATTCGACTTGAATTCAAATTTCCCTCGCTCCGGAAAAAAATCTTAAAGGCCTCCCGCTGCGATTTTTTCGTTCCCATTTTTTCGTTCCACTCCCAGTTACACTTAAGCTCGCAATTCTTTTGAACGGAGGTACGGAAGAACGGCGTTCTTTCGGAACGGAAGAACGTTACCGTTCAAAAGAACGGAAGAACGTATGCACCTCTATGGGGAACTCCGTTCAAAAAGAACGGGGGGAAGAAAAGCTTGGAATCGAAATCGGTTTGCGGGGAAGTGTTGCTAATGATGCCGATGATCTTTGCTGAGCGCCGAAACGAAATCCACTCATCTCTTCGGCGGCAAATTTCGAAATTTCGGAACTCGAAGTTTCTCAATGGTGATAACTGGGTACTCAGCTTTCGACTGGAATAGTTCGAAACTCGATAGGCATACATGCCTACCCCGTTGCTATCGCACGGTGAAATTCTATTGGCCTAGGCCAGTGTTTCTCAACATGGGGCACCTGCCCCACCGGTTGGGCACAGAGGATTTTCGATGGGGCACGGAGTCCCCCGATTCGCTGATGAAGTTGTGTTCCTTACAAATCGAGGTCAAAGCCTATCCCATTCTCGCTGCTAATCGGTGCCTTGTGAGGGCGCGGTGGGGCGTGGGGAGTTTCTGGTTGAACAAGTGGGGCCTGGTGGGATTCTGCTTGAGAAACACCGGCTCAGGCCGCAGAAAATTTATTGTTTCACGAAACAGAGTTTTGGAGCCGGCGCGTCGTTCCGATCCAGGATTGGGGATCTATTTGGAGCTTTTCCCATAGGCGATTCAGATACGCGTCCAATCGAAGCGTGAGCGATCAAAGTATGCATTGAAGACAAAACTGCACCGCTCCCGAAATTTCAACTGCCTTGTCATCGGTTACGCGGCTTCCTGTGGGAGTAAATTGATGAAACTCAATGGGCACGCTAGGCACTGGTGTGGCTATGTCACGTTTTTCCCTACTGCGAGTGTCTGAGTCAAGCAAGCCAAAGCATTCGAAGGGAGAGACTAGCGCTCCTCATCATGAGAGTGTGCGTGCATCTCACGCTGTGAAAAAGTGTGCGTGTGTTCAAGGAGAAGGGAGGTCAGTAACAATAGAAGTGCTGAACCGATATCGGAGACCCGAACGAAAGGGCGTTATCCATCCCAAGAGTTAACAGGCTATCGCAGAGCGCAATTTCACCAACTCGGGTCCGTGAGAGGACAGTTGCCAGAATGATCAAGGGGCATGGCGAGACTGAGTTCGACGTTTTGTGAGACTAAACCAGCGACAAATCAACCCGGGTTCGTCGACGAATTCCTTCCACGCTCTCACATGTTCCGCGATCGATCGATGCCGTACGCGCTTCTCGAAGGGAGTAAAGGTGTGCGCATGTTGAAATTACAATGACCGTCCGAAAAACGACACAAACTAAGTCAGTTTTGAGTCGAGTTCCGAAAGCAGCAGAATCTCTCAACTGAATCTCGGTTCTTGTGAACGTGTGGTCAATTCCCTTGATTTTTCTTCGGTCCTGTTCGCACCCATTCCGGACGACCGAGAATAAAACCCCCGACCCAATACAAGCTCCATGACGGTTTGAGGGCCTCACCAGGTTATTCCAGAACGCTTGCACCCCCCCTCCAGGGTCAATTTCCTTCTTTCTGTGGACGAAATTTATTACCAACCCTGGCTTGCTGTTCGATGTAGGAACTCTCAGATCTTAGTTGCCGAGAAGCTGCGTGATTCAGGTGCCAGTAGTACGCTGGTGTGAGGCGGCAAGATACGTTCCAAATTTTGGCCCCCTCTTTATTCACACATCAATCAGCGAGTATCAGCCGTGAACACCGGCCTTGCTCACTCAACCTCGTTGTGACAACAACTGACAGCTCGATGGAAGCCTCTGGCATCGTTCCACCAATGGCAAGTGATGACCTGGCAAGCCTATTTGATAAGTTGATTCTTTGGAGTCATGTAATCCATGTCCTTCTGTAGCGATGATGCAAGGATTTAGCTTTGTGATCGAATCGGGAGCGTATTGTTAAAAGTTTTGATTAGATAAAACTTCGATCGTTTTCAGTTTCCCGTTAATTTTTTGGAATCATCATGTATCAGCAGCCAAATCGAATGTTTTCGACTTCATCGGAATCGTTTTGTTTTCTGTCTTCGTTTTCTTTCGATTGGAATCAGCGCCCGAAGCCTGAGCTGTTGTTTCATCGGCTCAGCATTCCTTCATTCGATAGTCATTTGGTGAGTAGATTCACGTTATGCAAATCATCCGTGAGTTACCTTTCAGTTTCAGTTTTACCTTACGTGAGGTACGGAGTTCGAGTTGACGATTTGGTCGAGTTGCATTCTGGCTAGGAAAAACCCATGTGTACACGCTGTGACCATGGTATCGAGAATCGGAAACCCGGAAGCGAACCTTGCCTATCTTTCCCAGGATTTCATCCTTAAATGCCTTACCCTTGGATCCACCTCCGTCAGGTGCACGACGCCCCCAGTCGCCGGCTTCATCTTTCCTTGTGCTAGAAAACGCTGAGAGTTTTCTTTGCAGGAAATGGATTCTGATTCTGAGCAAACGATCGCTGAAGAAGACATTCGTGACATGAATATGGACGTTACGGGTAACAGTGACACTTTCTTTCTCTGCACCCTTTCAATGAAAATCTGAAATCGAGAGCGTTTAGCGCGTAAAGGCTGCTCCAGAAGGTTGGAGATCTCTTCCAAAGTTCCATGAGATTCGTTTGAGCTCTGGGTCGTGGTAACAATGTCGATCGAGATCAATGACGATCGAGGGAGAAGATTCGACTGTACCACTGAGTCTCGTCCCTAACGTCTTCCCACTCGAACTTCACAGAAGGAGACTCTGCAAATTCAGATGTTGGTTCCGCTTCTTCCGACCCCGGAGGCGAATCACCATCCGAAACTCCGATCTCGAGTGAGCACATATTTAATGTGGTTTTCTCATGTAAGAACCTGCATTCCTCTGGAGTCATCAGAGACTCGCTTCTATCGTTTTCTCTACAGCTTCCTTCTCTCTCATAAGGGCAAGAAGTTCTGGAACGTTTCAAGTTACCAGAGAAAAACGGGAGCAAGGCGAAATGCAGAAACTGCAACAAAAGATTTCATTCGTGCATGGAAGCATCACAGCAATGAAGCGCCATCTGGCTCATCACTCTCGCAAAGCAGGGTGGTGGTTCTCAGTCGATACCCTACGGAAACGTTCACAAGATCAAGCAGTGGCTGATAGCGGTTCTTGTAACGGTATTGAACATGCCTTTCCAAGTCTTCTCGGACCCAGCATTTCGACTTTTGTTTCGATTCGCGAAGTTCGGAACGGTTAATGCTGAAATCGCGCGCCGAGCAACCGATCACGAATTCACCAGGGTCACAGACATCGTAGCAGCGGATCTCTCCGAGCTCAAGCGACGAGCTGCAGTCTTCACGCTCGTGGCAGACGAATGGACGTGGCGGAGAAAGCGTTTCATTGGCGTAATTCTCTGCTCCTCCCTCCCGATCCCCTCGCTGGGCTCGAAGCAGATAGAACTCCTAGTGCGATTCCGAGAGCAAGGAACCTCTAAAAACATCTTGGGAGCCATTCGAAATTCTTTGGAAACGTTCGGCTTGACCCTCGCCGACGTTCGAGGGATGACCACAGACGCGGCGAGTACGATGGTGAAAGTAGGTCAATTAATCAAAGAAGAGAAAGGATCTGAAATCTTCTACCATCAGAAATGCCTAGCTCACGGCTTACACCTCGCGGTGAAGGAAGCCTTGAGCGAAGCATCGCAAACCGTTTACGTTACCGGAGAATCTACGACCGAAGTTCTCAGTATGCGAATCGGTGAGGACGCCGAGGAAGAGAACTCTCCGCGGGCAGAATTCCTCAAAATCAGTGCAGTACAGCAAGTCGTTGAAGTCTCCGAAAGCCAACACTCGGTTTTACTCAGAAAAGTGCGGTCTCTTTGCCAAGAGTTCTCCCAGAGCCCAAAGAAGTCAGATGAGTTTGAACTCATCTGCCGGCGCATTCCCGGTCTGAAAGTCGTTCAGTTTGTCCCCGACGTGCCGACTCGATGGAATTCTACCTTGAGGATGCTTGAAAAGTTCATGGAGCTGGAAAAGCCTCTTCGTACCTACTGCGCTAGAGAGAACGAAAGAGATTTTCCGCTCTCCGACAATGAGATGTTTTCGTTGCGCCACATCATCCCAGCTTTGAAAAATGTCGAAGAAGCTACACTCAGACTTTCAGCGGCAGATGCGACATTGAATGACGCGGACGTGATTCTAGAGGTACATCAGCTTCGTTATATTCACATTCACGGCGGTGATTAGAATTTCGGTCTGAAATGCTCGTTTATGCAGATGGGGTTGCTCAACTTACGATGGAGGATGTGATTCCGTTCCAGTTCCTCTTCACTCGGTTGGATGAACAGAAGTCAGACAACCTCTTCGTGTGTAAACTAAAGGAGAGTCTCATCAAGCACATCGCAAAGCGGAGAACAATCGCGTCGCGGTGCGCCAGGTTCATTCACTACGGCAAAAAATGGTCTGCTCTCGACGGTTTCCTAGAATTAAGTCCAAACGCGCCTGAAGCTGGTATCAGTGACGTTGCCTTGGAGCAAGAGATAACGAAGTTCTATCTCGAAATCGAAGAAAGCGAGATGCGAGGAAGCGAAGGAAGTACGCCGATGAATTCATCCAGTGACTTCGAATCTTATTCGAAGAGCCTCCGGCATGAATCGCGAACCATCCGGAGTTCCAATCCATTAGACAGAGCTCGGAGGCGAGCAAGATTGCAAATGCAGCTCATCGAAGAGTTTGAGGAGGGACGCAGCGTAACCGATCACTGTCCCAAGCTGATGACTTCGATTGTGGAAACGCTTCGGCCAACGAGCGTTGCTGCTGAACGAGGGTTCAGCAAAGCTCGTAACATCCGGCGCTACAATCAGGAGCTCCTCAACGACGAGCGCTTCGCGAGGAAGCTGCTCCTCAAAGACTTCTACTCGAAGAATAAGCCTTGGAATGCCTACGAAAAGACTCTCGCATCAACAGGAGAAGAGCCTTCGAGTGATTAAGGAAGTGGAAAAGATGTTCAGAGACGAGAATTATTGAGATTGATGTTTCTGAAAAATTACTTTCTCGGAGGCCTAGGGCGACGCAATATCACGGCACGATAGCGGTGCAGGTAGCATGTATGCCCATCGAGTTGCATGGAATTATGCCAGGGAGTGGCTCCCAAGTAGCACCACGTAAAAACTTCGAGGTCCAAGATTTCGAAAATTGCCGCCCAGGTGATGTGTGGATTTCGTTCGAGCGCTCAGGAAAGATCGTCGGCTTCACTAGCTACACAGTCCCGCAAACCGATTTCATTTTCAAGCATTTCTTCCCCCCGTTCTTTTTGAACGGAGTTTCCCATTGAAGAGCATACGTTCTTCCGTTCTTTTGAACGGTTACGTTCCTCCGTTCCAAAAGAACGCCGTTCTCCCGTACCTCCGTTCAAAAGAATTGCGAGCTTCGCAACTGCTTGCAGTTACTAGCTTGTAACTGTTACACCCTAGTAAACACGCCCGAAGAAAAGCGCATTTCTGCGCTAAAAAACCAAGGCAGCTAGGGGCCCGCCGACTGGACAGAAAGTGATCTCTTGGGATGGGGTATCCACAACAATATATCTCATTCGAATCCCTGACCCAAGGCCAAAAGTGCCGAGACCCTTTATTTCGCATTAAGTCGACATTTTTCTCCTCTCTGAGGGGGTCTTCCAGGTTCCAATTGAAATCACCGCATAGAATCAGTGAAGTTCTCTGGTTTTGTATACCAGGGGACAGAACATGGTCCTATTTCAGTAGGAACTCTTCAATGAGTTCGAACGATGTTCCCGGATTTATATACAGTGAAGTCTCGCTAACTTGTAAATTCGGGAGCAGTGTTTTGAAATTTTTCCCAAGTTATAAATCAGAGAAGACAAAATCATCGGGAGACTGCATGCCGTCTGAAAATAGCGAGATAGGTAGGCTGAATTCGGCAAAGTATTCTTGCATTATATCTTGGAGAGAGACATGTTCAGATAGATGATTGAAAACACCTGCATGTTATCTCAACCAGTGCAACTCAAATGTTTTCATGTCTTTAATTAATGGACGGACAATCAGTCAGCAGAATTCATTTCTGGGTTGCCGCGAAATATGAAAGGATGTCCGCCTGTTTTTTTTTGTTCAAGCATTCAGCGATGACCTTGCCTCTATATTTGTGAAAGGCTCTGCTCGCATCGATGTCGATCTCTGCCCGTTGAGAACAGTGATTGATCAACGTCGCGAGAGCTTTGAGAACCTGAGGATCGGTCACGGGCACATCGATGTTATCCTCAACCTCGTCTTCAAACACAAACTTCTCATCATCATCATCACTTTCGTTCTCTTCCTCTAAAACAGCATCCTCAACCACGAGGAGATTGTTGTCAGCCTCCGCAAACTCTGCGAAGCTTAAGCCGGCCGGGAAGAAATCACGGATGATGATTGGATCCACAACAAGTTCTTTGTCCGATGATTGTGTGGCTCCGGAGTCGTCGCAACCTGTTAACTCGATGACAGGCAAACATCTCTTGAAACAATTGAAGATGGTTCTCGGCGTTACGTCGTCCCAAGCTTCTTTGAGGAACCGAATGCCTTGTAAAAGATTCACCTCCTTGAAGTCATTGGATTCAGCTTGCGTCCAATAATGTTCTACAAGTTTTTTCTTGTAAAGCTGCTTGAGGGTATGTATGATCCCTTGGTCCAACGGCTGCGTTTTCGATGTCGTCTTTGGTGGGAGGAAAAGGATTTTAACTGAGGTGAGATCAAGATCTACATCATGACACCTGAAATTGTCCAAGAGTAGGACGACTCGACGCTTCTTCTTCCTGAAGTTTTCATCAAGTTCAAGGAGCCATTCGCCGAAGATTTTTGTGTTCATCCAAGCTTTGATTTGTGATCTGTATTCACATCCGATTTTCTGCGGCTGGTGATGAGTTTCATTCACTGCAAGCTTTGGAAAACATCGCGGTTGGCGGCTACGCCCGATGACCAGCGGCGTAATCTTATCCGTTCCATCGAAATTTGTACAGAGAAGCACAGTGAAGCGATCCTTACTTTGCTCGCCGCCGTGACAGGATTCATTCTTGAAGTGCACAGTTCGCTTTGGGAGCATCTTGTAGAAGAACCCCGTCTCGTCAGCATTGTAAATATCTCGCGGCATGAACTCGTTCAGTATCAGTCGGTTCTCTTCGAGCCAATCGTCGACTTCTGCTTGCGATACTTTCGAAGCTTCTCCGCACGCCGTTTTCGTTGATAGCTTATAGCGGTGCTTGAACCCGGCGAGCCACGCATTCGATCCTCTGAACTCTGAGTCGCCGATCTCATTGGCGATCGCCTTCCCTCGCTCTTGAAGCCACTGCCCGGAAATCGGCAATGCGGGGTTTTTGGATCGAGCGCCTTTGTAGGTTTGGAAGAGTTTCTCCTCGATTGCGCCGTATTTCTCTCGCCGGATGCGTTTCCGATTACTTGCAGGCTTCAGGGCACGCTGAAAACGGAATTTTGTGGCGTCTCGTTTGATATTGTAGACGGTGGCCTGCGAGATTTTCCATTTCTGCCTGATTTCACAAACGCTGATGTTGGCGTCCAAATCTCCGATCACTTGAACTTTATCCCGGAGGCTCAAGTTCGTTTGTTTCGACACCCGTCTCATGCGGTACGGCTCCACGCTCATGCTTCTGGCTCGCAGTGATGCGATCTGGTAGAGACTCGACTGAAATTGCTTTTGAGTGCGAGAACGGTTCCTTCGAAGCAGTCGGTGATCGAAACTTCTTGAGACAGCTCCAACAGCTGGAATGATCACTAGAGCCTGGAAGTTTAGGCAATTAAAATAGGCAAAATAGGTCAGCAAAATAGGCGGAATAGGCGAACAAAATAGGCGGAATAGGCGCGTAAAATAGGCAGGAACGCTAGAAAATTCTAGTCCGCTTCTCAGCTTGCGTATATCAAATATCTGGGAGAATCTCGTCTCCGAATGCCTACGGCCTCGTTTTGTGGCGTTTCGAGTATCGGCCCCTCACTGGCACGTGGTATCCTGTGTTGATGCCGTACGAGACCAGATGAGTTTGTCTGGGGGGATCGTCTTTCCTCGGTAGCAGTTTTTGGACCGATGCGATGATGTCTCGGATTCGTTTCTTTTCGTCTGGATGCAGGTTCTTGTTTTGTGGCGGCGTTCGCGTCTTCGATAGCACGATCTATGGTGGCGGTTTCTTCTTGCTGGGCGGTTTGTATCGCAGCGACGCAGTGCTGAGCTCGATTCTCTGCCAGTGGCGTTGCCGTCGCCGCCGTCATTCTTTTTGGGTGGGGTAACCCCCGAGTTCGTATGATTTTCGATGATCGTGGTTGAACAGCCGCACTGGATCGTCACTACTGCTGTCGGCGTCCGCAAGTTGTTTGTTTTTCTTGGAGAACTGGGGCTGGATGCAGAATGAAGGAAGCTCAGGAAAGATGATCGCTGCTGGGCCCGTCGATATTTAACACCTCTGAGTTCTCTCTAAGACATTCAACACCTCGGAGTTCTCTGAGATGGCCGGAGCGCGCCCTAGCGGCGACGGAAACTGGCGGAGCTGGAGCTACACGGGGCGAGGTAATTTACAATCCTACAATATTCCGCTCAGAACGGAACAGTCTGTGCAGAGAACAGTTTCTTCCTCGTGAACACAGTTAGTGACATCAGCCGTCAATTCAGAATGCCACTCACAGCAGCCACACCAGCTCAGAAAATGGAGCGCCTCGTTCACGACTTTGGACAGGACGTTTTCTCCACAGACGGAATTTCCCTGAATTGCAAAATTTGCAGAAAAACCGTCAACTGGGAGAGGAGAAGCCACGTGCAGCAACACGTTGACACCGCTATACACCGACGAAATCTGGACCGTCGGACTGACGAAGCCGCAGCCGGGGACGTATCCATGGACTCGATTGACTTGTCTCCGAGGGAAAGTTCTTTCAACATGAACCTGTGCAGAATGCTTGTTGAAACTAACATCCCCTTGTACAAAGTGCAGCATCCATCGTTCCGCGATTGGATGAAAACGGAGTTTGATCGCGATGTGCCAGACCGCACGACTCTTCGTAAAACGTATCTCGGTAAAGTATACGATGAGACTATCTTGAAAATTCGCCGCGCGATTGGATGCAGCTGCATCTGGTTGGCTGTAGATGAGACCACGGACTCGAAAGGACAATTCGTGATCAACACCATTGTCGGCGCGCTGAAATCCACGGAAGCAACAAAACCGTTCTTGTTGGGAACAGAAGTGGTCGAGAGAACCAACCACTCGACTGTGGCGCAGGCAGTTATCGGCTCTTTGAGCATTCTCTGGCCGGAGGGTTTAGAACACAACAGAGTGATGCTGCTGGTTACTGATGCCGCGGCATACATGAAGAAAGCTGGGGGAACCTTGAAAGTCATCTTTCCACGGATGATTCACGTGACATGTTTAGCCCACGCATTGCATCGCGTCTGTGACGAAATACGGTGCCAGTTCCCGAATGTCGATCAATTGATAGCGAATGTCAAGAGAGTGTTCCTGAAAGCGCCATCAAGAGTTTCCGTACTCCGACAAATTGCCCCCTCCCTCCCGACTCCGCCGGAGCCCGTCTTGACTCGATGGGGTACATGGCTACGAGCAGCCATCTACTATGCTGAGAACTTCGACGATGTCCAGCGCGTTGTGAACCAACTTGATGCCAATGAGGCGGCAACGATTTGGAGATCACAAGAGCTGCTGCCCGACCCCATTCTCAAGCCTCAGTTGGCTCATATTGCCGCGAACTATGCTCGACTCTCTTCTTATATCGAGCAGCTCGAATGCGCCTCGCAAAAACTGTCAACTACCCTCGGAATCCTGGAAAATGCCCGCAGTTGTGTCGATACCGCAGAAGGGCGACAAGGAGCTCTGATAAAGGAGAAGTTCCAGAGAGTCTTGACACAGAACCCCGGTTTCGAGACTATGGTGCTCATTAGCAGGACACTCGAAGGTGAAGATGTCGGCGATCAAGTTCCGGGATACACGCCTGCAGAACTGGCGTCTTTCAACTTCGCTCCCATGGTGAGCGTGGATGTGGAGCGATCCTCCTCCCAATACAAAGTACTACTATCGGATCGGAGACACTCCCTCACGCCTTCGAACGCGAAGTTTCACCTAATTCCGATGTGCAATTTCACCACATCCGAGTGACAATGTTCGTGTCTCATAATGTTTGCCAGCTATCATTGGTTTTTGGCAGTTTTTTTCTGCCGTGATTCCTTATTCTGCCCAGAATCGCCCATCCCGCTGTGCCAATTCTGCCAATAAATGCCTATTCCGCCTATGAATGCCTATTTTGCCTTTAAATGCCTATTTTGCCTATAAATGCCTATTTTGCCTATAAATGCCTATTTTGCCTATAAATGCCTTTTTCGCCTGAACTTCCAAGCTCTAATGATCACCTTAGCACTGGCCGCTTACTTTGACGACACGCACGTCAGGAGCGGAAGCGCGCGCATGTGCAAGTCCTCATGCATGGACCGATTTGGAACGGATAAGATTGTGAATTAGAGAAACTTCGAAGGAGGAGCCGCGACAGCTCCGAGTTTTTCCGAAATTCGAGAATTCTGGATACCTCCTTGCTACCAACGAAGAATCTCAAAGTATGATAGCTAACGCGGACTCCAAGTCAGAGGGAACGATTGAGTCGAAGATATAGGATAGCGAAGGCTTCCCGAGCTATGAGATGGACATTAGATAAACATTACTCATACGGTACAAGTTACCGAGACTGTCGTGGGATCGGGTCTAGGTTATAAGTTAGCGGAGGTTTCCAAGTTTGTGAAGTCCAAGTTAGCGAGACTTCACTGTATACTGTCACAAGGACGGTTAGTTAGTTACATAGGAGTATTTTACAGGCACAAATGTCACCAGGATCTTCATCAATGAGATCTGGTGTAATTGTGGGAGTTGCTTTCGTAGGTGCTCCTCTGCGTTCGTGAATATTAACTCCACCTGTCGACCCCGGGGTCAAACGTGGACCCCCTGAGCGACTTCGTTGACGTTTATGGACTGCCGTGCCCCAGGGGGTCGATCACCGACCATCGATTTCTTGGAGCGATTCCGGGACCAATCTGACCTTCACTTTCCGAGTCTGGAGGGGTGCTTCCGGGACCGATCTGATCATTACTTTCCCAGATTTGAGAAGTGATTCCGGGACCGATCTGACCATCACTTCCCAAGTCTGGAGAGGTGATTCCGGGACTAAACATCATTTCCCGTCGTACTGCAAATGAATTCCCGTACCAGCCGGTACAGAAATTGATTTTTCGTACCCTGGATCCGAGGATCCTTACTGCCTATGATCGGCTTCGTCTGTCAGTTTGTCCGCATTCCTCCTGGAATACATGGGGGTGATTCCGGCACCAATCTAAGCATACTTTCCTGAGTCTGGAGGGGTGATTCCGGAACCAATCCGTCAATATTTTTCCGAGGCTGGAGGGATGATTCCGGGACCAATTCGACAATATTTTGCCGAGTCTGGAGGGTGATTTCGGGACCAATCTGACAATATTTCGCCGAGTCTGGTAGAGTGATACCGGGAGCAATCTGGCAATATTTTGCCGAGTCTGGTAGAGTGGTTCCGGGACCAATCTTAGGATACTCTTTGGAGTCTGGAGGGGTGAGTCCAGGATCGACCTGGCCATACTTTTTGGACGCTGAGGAGGTAATTCCGGAGTCCATCTGACCATAACAGCATGTACCAATCAACCGAATGAGAAGATTGTTTCAGAGAAAAGTGTCTCGATGCAAGGGACCGTGGTCCGACCGCGCTAAGCGCGGCCCACTCTAGTCGGCCCCACTCTACATGTTGAAGCTCCCGATACGTGCCGGAACGTGAGTAAATCGTCAGCTAGAAGTTTGGAGCGAGGAGTGACTATTGATTATCTGATTCTGAATCAGATCGTGATTGGAAACCGAATTGAACGGTCCCGTTGTGTTCGCTCCATCCAGGTCCGAGGTTTTGTGCCCACCTGACAAGTGAACCTTCACCTTATGGCCAGTCGGGAAGCCGGTTCAGAATATTTTCATCCGGTTTGACTCCTGGAAAAACCGTGAAAAAAAAAAACACAGTTACGGCTGTGACTGGATTTTGGAGTTCTGGGAGCGATTAGACTCATGTTGCGTTCCCTTCCGAACGCCACTATTCGGCGCGGGCTCGAGCGATTCCAGCGAATCTTTTCTTGCCTGTAAGCTGGTAAGAAGACGCATCTTTCCCGACTTCGTTCGTTCAGTTCAGCGTTCTCCGGACGTCCTAAACAGGAGTAAGTTCCACAATTTCGTAAGGCTATCAACAAGGGGAATTCGCTGCAATCGCTCGAGAGGGTGCCGAGGATTGGCCCCCGGAGGAGAGCGCTCAATGAGTCTGATCAGATCACAGCTTCCTTTGAAAATCCGTCTCGAAATTCAGACACAGCCCGAACTGTTCTTTTCTCCATGTTTCCTCCAGGAGACAAACCGAGAGGATCTATCTTGAGCCGGCTTTCCGACTGACCATGAGTGAAGGTTTACTTCTGAGTCAAAATAGATGTTCATGACTGGAATTCGTTTTTTCGAGCATAATCCATCAATCCTCCCTCAAATACCCATTGAATCGATGGATGGACGGATGGATGAATACTTGGAAGTATGGGATCCGATCATCACAAGCGAGAATTTTCAGACGTGGTCGAATCACTGAAACCCAAGTGAAGAAAGATATCAATAAGCATTCGTTTGCAGACAATGAGGAACAGAGTGTTGAACACGTGACAGGAACCTTCTACTCCGGCGGGGATTTCCCGAGGTAGGGTAAAAGTACCAGTGATAGGCCACTTACCAGTTTTGGGCCACCTACCAGTTATGGGTCAATTACTGACCAGTTATGGGCCTTAAGGGCGGCTAACTTCTCCACAAGGGGACCGCCTCACGTCTACTGCAGAGTCAACGGGAACGATATGAAGCCCTTTTAACCTCGGTATTCGGTGATGTCTGTGAAAGCTCCATCCTGGCCCCGGAGCGAGATGACAGACTAGAAAGCAGAGTCAAACTCGATATATCGCCGTATACTTTGTGAGACATTCGAGTGTTCGGTCCGATGTGGACATCGGAATGGCTTGAAGTCGACGGGGCGAGAGTCCCCTAAAAGTGAGAGCTTGAATCAATTGTGCGACAACACATTCGCGAGCTGTGTCGCTGACCCTTTACTGTAGCAGATCTCGACTCGTAGCTTCAATTTGCCGCTGGTGAGGTTTCCAGCCTGAATTCTTTCAATAAATCCCAAATAAATCGAGTGCGTTTCTCTGATGTGGGGGGATGGGCGGGAGGAAATCATTACATCGTTCCACGAGTCACCTCGTCAAGAAGGAGAGGCGCTTCCTCCCCACGAAACGCCTTCGGTTAGAGCAGTACTTTGAAACGCGTCGATGGCCCATCACTGGTCAGTATTTGGCTCATAACTAGTAGGTGGCCCATAACTGGGAAGTGGCCCAAAACTGGGAAGTGGCCCAAAACTGGGAAGTGGCCCAAAACTGGGAAGTGGCCAATGACTGGTACTTTTACCCTATATCAATGTGTGCTCATGTTCAGAACACGGAAGACAGGACTTCCAACTTAGAACTGATTGCGACCCTATGGTGTATGCGCTTGTTGCCCCGGGTACAACTCATACATATTGTTTCAGTAAGCCTCCTTGTCGAATCAGATGTATAACAGCCTCTAGATCTGTGGAACTGTAAGAGTATTCCGGGCTATTCCACGAGAACATCGGCGAGTACAAAGGTCACACGTTACTAGGCGGAGGTTCTCTGGTGTAAAGAATAGGACCATCAGAACGACTGCACCTGGAATTCGGTGTTATCCTCCTTCCTCCCTGTCGTGATTTGTGGTATATCTCTGGAGCCGGCGTATCAGATTATTCAACGGATCTTTTCCTCAAGTTGGGCGAAGCAAGCCGCCGGCACTCAATTCTGTGAATGCGTAGCATGTGAGTTCCTCGATTGTTTCCTTCAAGAGACAAGTCAGCTCTGCAACTTTCCTCGAAGTAGGCACGTCATGTCTCGAGTGAGCGTATGCAGTCCTCCGTCGAGTTTCCGTGCCCTTGCGTTACGCACCACTTTGTCGTTGAAGAAGGGATGAGTGGCGTCAATCATTCTCCCATCGGCCATGCAACCCCTCGGACCCCACGGCAATTTCCACGGTCACGCTGTGCTGTCGCGGCCACTGTTGAAAATGTCTCTTGCTATCCATGAGAGGAACAGGTCAGTCTCGCTTTGGGAGCCACATTTCGTTTCTAGCGAGCATCATAAGCAAGGCAAAGCAGTCAGAACTGCGGGTTTTTCTTACGGAGTAATTTTCCGAGCTCATCAATCACTCTGGATACAGCGGGTACGAGGGCGCCGTACGAGTTTTCTCGGCTCGTCGCCGTGGAAAACACAGCGGCAGCCTTGGCGTTTCGAACCGGAGGATACTGCGGCCGGCGACAGGGCAATGTTCAAGCTTCCTTCGCATTCCGGCTTCCGGAGGCCCTCACGAAATGTATGGGGCGGCACATGAACATTTGAGGTTGATCCCGCGTGAGTATACGAGGTTCCGTCAAGCTCCGAGCCTTTGCCCCGGCGTTTATCCGGATCACAGGTTGATCGGCCGGTGTCTTGCATTTACGTATTATAGATTGTGGCTATGGAAATTGAGGATTTCTGGTCCCCTATGATAGCCGAGTTGACATTCGACCGGTCCAATCACATCCTCCTGTCAGACATCGCAAAAAGAAACTACAAGGCGATGCTGACGAGCAAGAGTACATTGGAGCGCTCGTCCCCCCGCCTCAATCGCGTGAAAATTTTCGTACGCTCGAGCATGGCTGAAAGACGACTCAATGATTCAGCAATTCTGATCATCGAGTCTGAGGTCGCCGGTGCAACTAAGGACAAAGCTGTGATAATAATGTTCTGTAATAATAATTGCAGACGCAGGGCGTAGAAATGCAACACAGGAGCCAAAATTTTGGATTTCGCTCATCTCGCTGAAGATTGAGATTGTCAATTTTCTTCCTCAAATCGGACGATTCGTTTCCTGATTCTTTTTTGGGATTTTTCTCAATCTGAGGGCGGCGATTCTTTCAGGTCGGGGCCGGCAAATTCGTGAATCCGGCCCTGATCCCACTGCCGCACAAGTGATAGACAGAGTGAGATGTAGCTTTCAAGGGGGTCCACTCTTGCTCTAGCTTCCAGAATAGACCCTGCAGAAAGATCAGTTGGACTTCGAATATATTGACTGGTAAATATCCGAGGTCGCCCGTATGTTGGGAACATCGGGACTGCGGTCCGGAGAGTTAGGTGATCATTGTTCTGATGATATGATGTCAAGGGAACGGGTTCTGCACCACTTCTTAGTGAAATTCGCTCTTGGTTGATTATCACGCCGTTCCAACGAAAACTAGAAGAGTTTCGCCCGTCGCGCGGAAACCCGCTGAAATCATCATGGATTGAGAATTCTGGCGTCGCTGCACGATTGACAACGAAATTCTCATCCGTGAGAACAATGCTCTCCCAGAGATCTCCAGCGGCTCGGTAAACCCACCAACGGCATCTTCGGTCGTCGTCTCTCAGCAGTTGGGGTCTCTTGGTACTTGTAAGGTTTTATTCCTCGATATTTATTGGCTATCAGCAGCAGTTTGCCACGATGGACTTTCAATTCGCGGTTGATTTTCCTCATCGAGACCCTGCCTTTTCGCTGAACTTTCTTTGAGTGGAAGACTACACCTAGCTTCGACTCCTGACAGAGGGGTTGCGTCACGCTCACGTCAGCGTCCCTGAATGCTTTCGCTGCCGTAGCGCTTCTCCTCACCTGACTTTCGATTGATTTCCGTGAAAAGCCCGGATACCGATGCGGGTGGGGGAATCGGGAGGATATCGCGTCGAAGGATGATAACATCGCAGGAAGAAACCACCATGGACGCACGGGTCATCAGACGCTGGCAATGATCTTGAGATCACACATGTTGAGAGTGTGCCAACGGAACTCGCAGAGCTAAACTCGGACTTCTCAACACAGCTGTGAAACACGGATACGACAATAGCTGATTCGGACCTGGAGGAAACAATGAACTCAACGTTCCACCTGTAGCAAGACCGGAACATGATAGACCTAGTCGGTGATTCCTCCGCTCATCTGAACGACCAAAGAAGTCACCATCGGCGGCTATCACTGCCGCGCAGACACAAGGCGGAAAACCATTCGATTTTGGCGTAATCCCATGCGCTCCCGAGCCCAATCTGTGACTCCCTTGCCTCTGCGGTCGCCCTCGTGACCGGGCTCCCTGAACCGCTGGGTGGGTGTCAGACACTGTTTGCTTCAGTATCCTTACTTTATATATTGGGTGGATGCAAAAGTTCTGGGCCCCGAATTTCAATCGCTCATAACTCCGCTCCCAGGAGGCGCAGAAAGATAATAAAATATAAGAAATGGGCGGGATTCAGTCGGCTTTGAGATGGAATCACGACATATTTTAAAAAGCACCGTGCTCACAGCATCGATTCAACTGAAAGGGTCGAAATTCGAAAAATCGCGATTCTGCAGTTCCGGCGAAACTAAGATTATGACCCCCAGTTTTCTCTTCAGAAACATGAAGTTCGTCGAGAAATAAGCGGTTTCGAAGAGAAAAATTGAGCATTTCGGCCACGGCAAAGCGGAGATAGCGGCTCCCGAAGATTCGATTTTTTCGTGATTCTTTGGTGACCTTTTCTCCGCCAATTGAACGTCTCATGTATGGGATACGCTGGAATTTCCCTCTTGGGAATGTCCTCTCAACCCTTTTCATCAATGTTCGCCTTGCAAGAAGAGACCTTAGAATCAGAGTCGGATTGTCGGAATCATTTTCGTCTTCCCCAGCGACGGAAGAGTCATTCCACTGCGACCCATTCATCGGGTATATACTCGCCGGTTGTTATCGACGGATTTTCGTTGAGGAAGGCAACCAAGTCGTCGTCACTCAGTTCGACAGGGCGGCCTGATCGTGGCTCATCGTTCAGGTCCTGGTTGCTGTCTTGGAACTTGGCGAACCACCTCTACACTGTGAAAAGGGACGAAGTAGTTTCACGGAACACGGGTTTCAATTTCTTCGTCTCGGCCGCTGAATTCCCTATGAGGAACTCGTAGAGCATTGCGCTCGGTTCAGTTGATCTCGGTTGGCCATCCCGGGGTGATGGCTGGAGTTTTGAAAGGGTCTCGGCACTTTTGGCCTTGGGTCAGGGATTCGAATGAGATATATTGTTGTGGATACCCCATCCCAAGAGAACACTTTCTGCCCAGTCGGCGGGCTACTAGCTGCCTTGGTTTTTTTTTTATAGTATGAAACATCTTCTGGACCGATGAAAATCGAGCGAGATTTGGAAACTTAAAATGCTCATATCTCCGTTATCTGAAGGAGTTCAGAGCTCATAAAGTGGGTTTTGGAAAGCTCGTGAATCCAGCTTTCTGATGCGTCCGTCAGAGTTTTTCCACGATCAATTTTAATACCTTAAAAATGACCATCTTCAAAGTGAATGTTTCTAACCCACTTCCTGGAGGTTGACCACTTTCTAGTTTGTGTCATATCATGCTCCCCTTCAGTGCGAGCACAATGCGATAGATAGATCAAAAAAATATTTGGGGGACCGAGGTGAAAAAACTAAAAAACTGTCGTTGGTCACCCTGGATCCATCGAGTTTCATGCTCAAACTCCAGAATATTTGATGGTGGAAGGCCCCGAGCCAGGGAAAATCATATTCTGAGCCGTGGAGTACACGGAATCAGCCGCTCAGACACCCAAAAGTTTGGTCAGATCGATCCCGGAATCACCTGTCCAGACCCCAAAAGTATGGTCAGATTGGCCCCGGAATCACCTTCCAGCTTTTGAAAAGTATGGTCAGATCGGTCCCGGAATCACTCCCCCATAGTCAGGAAAGTATGGTCAGATCGGTCCCGGAATCAACCCTCCAGACTTGCAAAAGTATGGTCAGATTGGCCCCGGACGATGATGCCCGGATCTCATGATGCATTATTTCCATGCGCGCATGTCGCGTGGACTGCAGCGCCACCGCTGCGCGGCCATTTTGTGCTAGTACACACAGTTCCGATTGCCCCAGCTTGAACTCTCGAACAGCGAATCAACGCCTCAAAACATGCCTAAGTTCGGAATCGCCAAGTGTGCAGTTTGTCATGTTCGCCTTGATAAGGGAGTGGGCAGAAGTAAGATCGTGCGAACGCTGGAAGAGGCCGCAAGATTCACTGACTACCACGGCACGCAGATATCTCTGGACGATTCCCTCTGCGGACGCTGCCGTATCTTACGAGGTAGCACCGGAGGATCTTCATCGAGTGAGCTTTTTGGAGCGCACAGTGGACCTTCATCCGCGACTTCCCGGGCCTGACGCGTGAGGATTTACTCCTGTTGACTTCAGGACCGTTCCAACTCAAGCTGGCATGCTCGTACTTGGCGGAACTCCTGACACCCGACAATAATGCCCTACTGAGGTTTGTCAAAGAAACACCCAATATCGTTCGTCTAGAAATCAGGTCGCGCCATTGTGGACCAAGCAGCAGAAAAAACTACCATGTATTCATCGATTACGAACCAAACCTGCATCAACTCGACGGCATTCGGAGATACTGGTGTGACTGTCCTAATGGGGCACGGACAGTGGGCTGCTGTTCGCATGTGGCCGCGTGCATCTACTACCTGTCTTTCGCCAGGCATGAGCCGCGAATTCGGCTGCCGGCACCAGAGCTAACGGATCTCTTCATGCCATCTGGAGACGATACAGAGTCAGAAGACGAGGGAACCAACACTTGAGGAGCGAGAATAAACGAAACCGCTCGAGACCACCGAACGTGTTCTCTTTTTTTGCTCGAGGTCGATTTCTCCGAGAGTGTCTCGGCTCATAACATGATTCTTTCTTGCTTTGAGCCTGACACGGTGAGATTATTTTGGAGTTTGTTCGGGATCGACCAATCTGACCATACTTTTTACAAGTCTGGAGGGGTGATTCCGGGACCGATCTGACCATACTTTTCTGACTATGGGGGAGTGATTCCGGGACCGATCTGACCATACTTTTCAAAAGCTGGAAGGTGATTCCGGGGCCAATCTGACCATACTTTTGGGTTCTGGACAGGTGATTCCGGGATCGATCTGACCAAACTTTTGGGTGTCTGAGCGGCTGATTCTGTGTACTCCACGGCTCAGAATATGATTTTCCCTGGCTCGGGGCCTTCCACCATCAAATATTCTGGAGTTTGAGCATGAAACTCGATTGATCCAGGGTGACCAACGACAGTTTTTTAGTTTTTTCACCTTGGTCCCCCAAATATTTTTTTGATCTATCTATCGCATTGTGCTCGCACTGAAGGGGGGCATAATATGACACAAACTAGAAAGTGGTCAACTTCCAGGAAGTGGGTTAGAAACATTCATTTTGAAGATGGTCATTTTCAAGGTATTAAAATTGATCGTGGAAAAACTCGGAAACGTGACGGACGCATCAGAAAGCTGGATTCACGAGCTTTCCGAAACCCACTTTATGAGCTCTGAACTCCTTCAGATAACGGAGATATGAGTATTATAAGTTTCCAAATCTCGCTCGATTTTCATCGGTCCAGAAGATGTTTCATACTATAAAAAAAAAAACAGGAGCGGTTCATCCACGGGTTGAACCGGGGCGCAGAAATGCGAACAACCTTGCGTCAAGCCGGGATACAGAAAAAATACGTCGATAAATGAATTGGAAAGTACGGCGGATTGGTTTTGAAACACCTGCAAAACAACGAGACGACGATTTTTTGTTGGGGGGTGTCCCACCCCCTCGAGAGGGGGAAACGCTTCAGCACATTGAGATTTCTTATCAATTTCGGTGGCATGTGTCCGAAATTTCTCGGGTGCTTCCGCCCAAAGTCCCTCTCAACTTGTTTTCGACGGTCCTATCTTCAGTGCTCCGGAACGCTGACGGGCGTTCATAAAATTGTCATGCTAAGGTTAGAAGATCGCTCAGAACTTGGTCAGAAAAGTGAATACCGGGTTTTGATGACTGAAGTAGCTCATGTGTGTGTAACAGTAGCAATCTTGGATGCCTCTCGAGAATATGTTATCGATGCATGCTCGGCCAAGTGTTGTCGATATCTCAGGATCGGTTATTAGTTCAAGATTTTCAAATTGATCTCGCATAAATTCGATATTTTTCTCCTTTCTGAGGGGGCCTTTCAAGTTCCAATTAAAATAACCGCATAGAATCAGTGAAGTTCTCTGGTTTTGTAAACCAGGCGACAGAACATGGTCATATTTCAGTAGGAACTCTTCAATGAGTTCGAACGATGTTCCCGGATTTATATATACTATCACAAGGACGGTTAGGTGGTTACATAGGAGTAATTTACAGGCACAAATGTCACCAGGATCTTCATCAATGAGATCTGGTGTAATTGTGGGAGTTGCTTGCGTAGGTGCTCCTCTGCGTTCGTGAATAGCAACTCCACCTGTCGACCACGGGGTCAAACGTGGACCCCCTGAGCGACTTCGTTGAAGTTTATGGACTGTGGCGCGCCAGGGGGTCGATCACCGACCATCGATTTCTTGGGGCGATTCCGGGACCAATCTGACCTTCACTTTCCGAGTCTGGAGGGGTGCTTCCGGGACCGATCTGATCATTACTTTCCCAGATTTGAGGGGTGATTCCGGGGCCGATCTGACCATTACTTCCCAAGTCTGGAGAGGTGATTCCGGGGCCGATCTGACCATTACTTCCCAAGTCTGGAGAGGTGATTCCGGGACTAAACATCATTTCCCGTCGTACTGCAAATGAATTCCCGTACCAGCCGGTACAGAAATTGATTTTTCGTACCCTGGATCCGAGGATCCTTACTGCCTATGATCGGCTTCGTCTGTCAGTTTGTCCGCATTCCTCCTGGAATACATGGGGGTGATTCCGGCACCAATCTGAGCATACTTTTCTGAGTCTAGAGGGGTGATTCCGGTACCAATCCGACAATATTTTTCCGAGGCTGGAGGGATGATTCCGGGACCAATTCGACAATTATTTGCCGAGTCTGGTGGGTGATTTCGGGACCAATCTGACAATATTTTGCCGAGTCTGGTGGAGTGATTCCGGGAGCAATCTGACAATATTTTGCCGAGGCTGGAGCGATGATTCCGGGACCAATTCGACAATTATTTGCCGAGTCTGGTGGGTGATTTCGGGACCAATCTGACAACATTTTGCCGAGTCTGGTGGAGTGATTCCGGGAGCAATCCGACAATATTTTTCCGAGGCTTGAGGGATGATTCCGGGACCAATTCGACAATTATTTGCCGAGTCTGGTGGGTGATTTCGGGACCAATCTGACAACATTTTGCCGAGTCTGGTGGAGTGATTCCGGGAGCAATCTGACAATATTTTGCCGAGGCTCACGGGGGCGAATGACTTCCTCCTGAGATCTTCCCAGAACACCCCCTCAAGACTCGGAAAAATATTGTCAGATTGGTCCCAGAATCACCCCCACAAACTCGGAAAAATATTCTCAGATTGGTCCCAGAATCACCCCTACAGACTCGGAAAAATATTGTCAGATTGGTCCTGGAATCACCCCTCCAGATTCGGGAGAGTATGCTCAGATTGGTCCCGGAATCATCCCTCCAGACTCGGCAAAATATTGTCAGATTGGTCCTGGAATCAGCTCACCAGACTCAGAAAGTATAAGGACACAGCGCTTCGCAAGTGAAGACCGTATGATCCACATCGTCTTCTGCCCCTGAATCGCAAAGGATGCACAGTGGGCTAGGAGCTTTCTTGAAGCGATGGAGGTACTTATGGAAATCTCCGTGTCCTGTGAGGACTTGGGTTGTGTGGTACGTTAGTTCACCGAATTCCCGCTTGTACCAGCTTCGCAGATCCGATATGCTATCGTAGGTCGTTCTGCCGGTCAGCGAGCTGCTCCAAGATTGTTGCCACTTGTTGAGCGTCTCTTCGCGTGTCTCTTCATCCTTTTTGTGGGCCTCCTCGTCACTTCCGGACTCATCGTCCCCACCTCGGATCTGGTCGCGCCTGTAGGTCTCCACTCTCTCCTGCGCTAGGAAGGGCCAGGGGATCGCGCGGGCCAGCACGAGCAAAGCTGAAGTGGATACCGTGCGATAGGCTCTAGTGATCCTTATCGCGGTGATTCTTTGCGCTCGTTCCAGAGCGTCTCTGTTCTTTTTGTATCGCAGCGCAGATGGACTCCAAATAGGGGCGGCATACAGTGCGATGGATTGGGCCACTGTGGCCAAAATCCTCCTTTGGTCCTCAGATGCTCCATAGGTGCGCGGTAAAATCGTCGCTATGTCGGTTGCCGCTTTCGTGGCCTTATTGACGACCATCTTGATGTGTTAAGTCCCCTTCAGGTCGGACTGTAATAGAACTCCCAAGTATTTCGCGGATCTGGCCACTTCTACTCTATGTCCTCCCACTACCACTATTGGGAGGCGGTCCTTTTTGCGTTCGATCAGCATCACGGCCTCCGTTTTCTCAGGCGCAAGGGCGAGGTGATTCGCTTTCATCCACCGTGAGATTATGTCAAGTGAGTCCTGTGTGATTTCTTCCAGTTCCTCAATTGATCTTGCCTTCGTTATGATCGCAAGGTCGTCAGCGTATGCGATAGTCACAGCTCCCCTTGGGAGTACCTCTCTCAAAACGTCGTCATAAGCCACATTCCACAAGGTCGGTCCTAACACCGAACCCTGCGGAACTCCTGCTGACATTCGATGGGTTCGACCTTTCTCGTCGACGATCCATCTATTTTGTAGGTAGCAGCTCAGTATTCTCCGGAGGTAAGGGGAGATCTGCCTCTTCTGCAGACTTTTCAGGACGACCTCCCACTCGACCGAATTGAAGGCATTCCTGACATCCAGAAGGGTGATGAGGACACGGTCTCTCAGCTTCCGTGAGCGCTGCTTCTCGGCATCAACTATTTGCGTAACCCTTTCCAGGGCAGACAGGGTGGATCTTCCTCCTCGAAAGCCAAACTGGTTTTCGGAGAGACGCCCGTCCTCTTCAAGCTCATCTTGTAGTCTTCTGTTTATGATGCTCTCCACTGCCTTGGCGGTTGTGTCCAGCAGGCATATGGGTCTGTAGGAGTTCGGTTTCCCAGGTTTCGGGATCAGTACGAGCCTTGCAGTTCGCCATTGGGGTGGGAAGATTCCACTCTGTATGATCGCGTTTGCGGCTTTTCCGAAGATGGATGGCCATCTCTTCATGAGTATCTTGAGAGCTTCTGCTGGGATGCCATCGGGTCCCGGTGTTTTGCGGAGCGCGATTCGATCGGCAGCGTCTATAACTTCTTCATTGGTTACCTCGGGGATATCTTCTTCATTGATGGATAAGTTTTCTCTCTCGAAATCGGTGCCCTCTGGGAAGAGGTCCGACACTGCCTTGTCAATTGTTTCGGAGGATAGTTGTCGCCTGTGTCGGCCAACCTTATCTCGGATGATCTTGTATGGAAGACCCCACACATCCTGTCTGAGATTCTCAAGGAGATCCCTCCAGCTCGCGCGTTTTGCGTCCAAGATAGTCTTCATGTACTTCTTTTTTTCCAGCGAGTATCTTGTCAAGGACTGCTGCGTTGCTTCGGGATTCATGTGTATTGTTCTTCTCGATCACACGTAGTTTCTTCGTGCTGAGAGGCAAGTTTTTCTCTGCTCCGCGACTTCTCGCGTCCACCAGTACGCTGGCCTTTTTCGGCCAAGCTGGGGTGATGCTCTCGAGGATGCTACCTGACAGGCATTGCGTAGGATCTTCAGAATAACATGTTCATTTACATTCGTATTGAGATCTTTACTATCTTCATGTTCATTGTAGGTTTCCTGAAGGGACCCTCTTCCCGTTCTGCATTGTGATCCATCCTTCAGACTCCTTTGTTCTGTTTCCTATGGTCTTCTCTTGCGTCTCGGCTCCTGTGGGTTTTCCGATTGCTGGTCCGCGGTTCTCGACATTCTCAGTTCGCTGTCCACTGCTTCGCGACCGGTCTCGCATCGTCTGGATGATCAGTCGATATTTCGGGCACAGTGATGAGTATGCCGAATGTCCGCTTGCTTCACAGCTTGTACAGAAAGCTTCCGCTGATTTACAATTCTTGCCGATGTGGCCGTTGCCTCCGCATCGGTAGCACTTCCTCTCTGTTGTTTCTTTTACTGAGCAAGTGTTGGATTTGTGGCCCACTCCCTGACACCTGTAGCAGATAGGAACATCGTACCATTCTTTTACGCTGCAGAGTTGCCATCCGATCTTGATCTTTCCTATTTTAAGCATCCTTTCAGCGTCAGATTTGGATAGTCGGACCAAGGCTGTTCTTTCCACTGATTTCGTTTCTCTTATCTGTTCCACTCGAATGTATCCTTCCTGCTGCCTTCCTAATGCGTTTCTGAGTTGTTTATCGATCCCCAACTCGTCAGTGGCCATGTCCATGCGAGACACAATGATGGTGGAGTTTGGTTGGGGCCCCCGCGTTTTCGCGCTCAGTTTGAGCTCATCAGAGATGTATTTGGCTAGTCTCTCCTGTCCTCCATTTTTCTTTTCCCGAATCTGGATCCTGACACCTTCTCCTGTTTGGCGCACCCCTCGGACGTCGACTCCGAGAGCTCTGGACGTCTCCGTGTCGATATTGCTGCGAAGGTTTCTGAGGACATCGGCAAAGCTTTTCTCTCCTGTTCCGACGAGGATTGATCCTTCGTTTCGTCGCGAGGTCTTCTTGCCGTCTGTTTGTCTCTTGTCTGCTGACCTTTTGGCAGGGTCTCGGAGTGACTTGAGCGAGAGCTGTGCTCTTCCTTCAGTGCCATTGACGATCCAACATGCCTCCGCGAGTTTCCCATATAGTTCGTGGTCGGAGTTACACGGTATCTTTATCAGAACCTTTTCTTCGAATTTTTGACAGCTCATTTTCACCTGCTCTGCCACTTTCTGAAGTATTTCTGCGATGTCTATCGGAGTAGCGGCGCTCTTGATCTTTCCCACGATGAGGGTTCTCTTCTCTTTAGCGACTTGTGAGGCACCTGCTCTTAGGAGCGCAGGCGACAGCAGTGCAGTTGTAGAAGCGACCTCACCGTCCTCGAGGCTGTGGATTTCCTTGACCGCGGGAAGAAGCGTGACAGCTGCTCAATGATGTTCGTCGTTCTCTGATCCTGATCATCGCCGCTGTGGATGAGTACACGGCAGCCGCGGTTACCGACAATTCCAGCGTTGCTTTTGGTTACCTTCTCGAAGGTTTGCTTGGGCCATTTCTTCTCGGCAAGGTGTACCATTCCTTCCAGGGTTTCCAGATTTGAGATCTCTCTCTTTATTTTATCAGCTTCTTCCTGCTCTAATCTTGTCTTCCGCTCTGAGGCACCCTTTGTTCCGCATTCGCGTTCCGCACATATCTCACAGGGTTTCGTCTCAGCTTGTATCGGGATCGTCACACTCTCTTTGATGAGGTCTCTGACTTCGCTCTCAAGCCTCGCCACTCCCCCGATGAGTTCTTGGGTGATCTTCTTGACTATTTTCGCGGTGTTATGGACTTCGTTCTCGTATAATTTGTCGATTTTCTTCTTGATTATACTGTTTATTTTTCCAGCATTTTTTTTCCCCAAATCGCAGGTTTTTGCTCTCTTATCGCACTCTTCCCCATCTGTAAAAGAAGGGTCTTTGCGCTTCTTGCTACTCCTTGATTCGTTCTCCGATATGGGCCCTTCTACCCTGAGAGTTGCTTCCGGGGGCAACTGGATTGGGCAAGTAGACTTCTGTATCTTATCCTTGTTAGTCTTTGCTACTGTAGCCTGGAGCCCAACAGCGTTCGTATTTGCCTCTATGACGTTTTCCGCTCTCTCTTCGACCTCTTCGTCCATCGTTTCCATGTCTGTGCGCTTCATCTCTTCTTCATCGCCCTCTTTCTCGCCTTGGGAGCTCTTGTGAAGGGTTCTCGGCAGACCCATCTCCGAGATTCAACCTCCGAATAACCTCGATATGTTCTGATATGGTGCGGAATCTCTGCGCTGTCTCCCTATACGGATAATGCTGAAGGTCTCCCGGTACTGAAGTATGTGGACACGGTGGGTCCGAAAATTTGGTCAATCACCCGTAGGTGCAGCCGCGTAGATTCCTCTGAAGGCGCCCTCGAGCTTCTGGGACCGTGTGTAACGACCGATTTTGCCGCTCACAAGGTTCCTCCCGATTCCCTCTTCCGATTCAAATCGTTGCTCAACAGAAACTTCCCGTTGAATCACAGAAAACTGTGACTTTCTGTCTGATCAATGGATAAAGTCTTCAGCGATATCACCCTTCGTTATCGTCCTCATTCTCCTCAGTTTGGGGGGGTGATTCCGGGACCAATCTGACAATATTTTTCCGAGTCTGTAGGGGTGATTCTGGAACCAATCTGACCATTACCCTCCAAGTCTGGGGGGATAATTCCGGGACCGACCTGACCATTACTTTCCGAGTCTGGAGAGGTGATTCCGGGATCAATTTGACCATTACTCTCCAAGTCTAGAGGAGTGATTCCGGGACCAATCTGACCTTCACTTTTCAAGTCTGGAGGGGTGATTGCGGAACCGATCTGAACATTACTTTACCTACCATCACTTCATTGTCATTGACCTCTGACAAGACACCGAGATTTACCGCATGAAATTCAACTTGAACTCATATTTCCCTCGCTCTGGAAAAAATCTTAAGGGCTGGGATGGGTGATTCCGGGACCAATCTGACCTTCACATTTCAAGTTTGGAGGGGTGATTCCGGGACCGATCTCACTATTACTTTCCCAGGTCTAAGGGGTGATTCCGGGACCAATCTGACTATTACTTTCCAAGTCTGGAGGAGGGATTCTGGGACCAATCTGACCTTCACTTTTCAAGTCTGGAGGGGTGATTCCAGGACCAATCTTTACTATTTCTTCACCTACCATCACTTCATTGTCATTTCACCTATGACAAGACACCGAGATTTACCACATGGAATTCGACTTGAATTCAAATTTCCCTCGCTCCGGAAAAAAATCTTAAAGGCCTCCCGCTGCGATTTTTTCGTTCCCATTTTTTCGTTCCACTCCCAGCTCCCAGTTACACCCTAGTAAACACGCCCGAAGAAAAGCGCATTTCTGCGCTAAAAAAAACCAAGGCAGCTAGTAGCCCGCCGACTGGGCAGAAAGTGTTCTCTTGGGATGGGGTATCCACAACAATATATCTCATTCGAATCCCTGACCCAAGGCCAAAAGTGCCGAAGAACTGCCGAGACCCTTTGAAAATCTCGAACTATTAACCGATCCTGAGATATCGACAACACGTGGCCGAACATGCATCGATATCATATTCTCGAGAGGCATCCAAGATTGCTACTGTGACACACACATAAGCTACTTCAGTCATCAAAACCCGGTATTCACTTTCCTGACCAAATTCTAAGCGATCTTCTAACCTTAGCATGACAATTTGATGAACGCCCGTCAACGTTGCGGAGCACTGGAGATAGGACCGTCGGAAACAAATTGAGGGGGGCTTTTGGCGGAAGCACTCGAGAAATTTTCGACACATGCCACCGCCATTGATAAGAAATCTCAATGTGCTGAAGCGTTTTCCCCTCTCGAGGGGGTGGGACACCCCCAACAAGAAAATCGTCGTCTCGTTTTTTTGTAGGTGTTTCAAAACCAATCCACCGTACTTTCTTATTCGTTTATCGACGAATTTTGGCTGTATCCCGGCTTGACGCTAGGTTGTTCGCATTTCTGCGCCCCAGTTCAACCCGTGGATGAACCGTTCCTGTTTTTTTTTTCACGGTTTTTCCAGAAGTCAAACCGGATGAGAATATTCTGAACCGGCTTCCCGACTGGCCATAGGGTGGAGGTTCACTTGTCAGGTGGGCACAAAACCTCGGACCTGGATGGAGCGAACACAACGGGACCGTTCAATTCGGTTTCCAATCACGATAACATGTGCACGAATGCAGATGGAACGGGAGCGTCAGGACGGCCTCCAATGAGAATAACTGTCACTGAACAGTCTAATGATTCAGAATCAGATAATTGGGGCACCCTGGGGTGCCGATGGGTGTCGAGTGAGGCCATACAATGACTTCCATCGTTTTTATCCTACTTTGGAGATGATTTCTTCTCGGATAATGCTCTTCGGCCCCACTAGGCACCTCCTCGGCGGGCTACGGCTGCGGCACCCTGGAGTTTTTATGTCGGAAAAGTTTGACGACCTATGACCTATCTGGGCCCCGGAAAGTATGATCAACGGGGAAGGACGAGGAAAAGCATCCTTTGGCTCCATTCGGAGCCTCTCAGCGTCGGCGGAACCCATTCTAACGGCCTACTGCTGCGGAACCTACTCGGCGGCCTAAGGTTGCGGCTACAGGAGAAGGGACTCTTGTGCATTTCGAGACCCGTGAAGAAGAAGCGAGAGGAAGTTCGCTTCTGACCTTCGTGGAGAACGCACGTTTTTTCGTGAGCTGCGCTACTGGTTGCCGTATAGAATTGGGGGTCGCGCACAGAGGTTGCCGGTCGCAAGACAACTACACGGAGCTGCGAGCGAGCCGTGCAGGCCTACCTAGAGCGGAGCGACGGTTATCACTGTGAAATAGTGAGTTTCGTGAACTCGCAACCTGTATCCCTTTCGAGTGGTTGTTGGCGACTTGGGGCAGACCAATGCACAATAATCCGCCGGAGAGTGGACAGGTCACACCGAGAGGAAATTAGACAAGGCGGAATCATCGAATTCTTCAAGATAACCCGCAAGATATTCCAAATCTGAGTTTTTCGGAATTTTGATCCGGGAAGGACAGGTTTGGTTCGGCTCGAGGGGGCTTCCTCAGCGGGAGGACCTGCGGCGCCCATAGAGGGCCCAACGGGTAGAGTACGCAGGTGGGAGTTCGCCCAACCTCACAGCCCTCGAGCCAGGCTCAGAGGAGTTTCAATAGTACGGATAAGCGGAGGGTATGCAGAAGCCCAGGGTGTCCACGGCCGAGCCGGGTATGGAAACTGGAGAGAGCCTCAACGATACGCTAATGGGTCGAGCGGCAGAGCGGCGGGATGAGGGTTGCTTGCTCAACCGGAGCTGTTCGCTAGAGGAGAAGGAGGGGGCGGTGGCTCACTCGCCGATGAAGACGGCTGATTCGTTGGGAGATGGGTTGGGTCCTAGAAACGATGGCGAGCCTGAAGTGAGGGCCGCGGCGTCGAGAATGAGGGCACCCGAAGGCGTCATCACCCCAGGGAAGGACACGTCACGGAGAAAGACGGGGGCGGGGGGAAAAATCGGTCAGGGAGGGGAACAGAGCAAGCGGCCTCCGATGCAGGGTGTGAAATCGAGGCAAGATGATGAAGCTGCCTAGAATAGGGCGAACCAGGGGGCTGGACCGGTGAGGGACAGCGACGCTGTTCAGCCAGAGTACGAGATGACTCTCCCACGTAGAGTATAATTTTGGTCGCGATTCATGGCTCCGGAGCCTCATGCTGATCGGATGAGTTTTCCGTGAACCCGAAGGTTACCAATTGTCCACGGATGTTTCAGCACCAAACTTCTGTTCCACATAAAGCAGTTCTTGAGCAGAACAGAGAGAACAACTCGTCTGTGGCGTGTCCTACGTCTGAGAGTTTACGGTCGCAGATCGTACAGAGACTCCAATTTTTTCTTGATTTCCTCTCCTCTTACGACATTCGCGTGATAGCCGAGCAACATCGGATGGGTCCTGTTTGTCCAGAGTGACAGGAGTGCGTTGAGCGGGAGGGGGTGCATCCCAGTTTCAGTAAAAAGCCTAGCCGAAACGTTTCTTTGAGCAGGAACCTCAGGAAACCAGTTCGAGTAACTAGTTGAGATCACTCGACGCTTTTAAAAGGGTTCTTCACACATGGCCAGAGCATGGTCGAGAAACGGTTGACAACTCATCCCGAGGAATTGTTGATAACCGATCGACTCATCGAATATTCAGAGACCCATGGCGACATATCCGGTCCGCCACTTATCGCCGCAGCAAGTTTTTGTCGGAAATGCCAGCCGCGCACACCTCTGATCCCATCCTCGTTACGCAGACACTGTAGAATGATGATTCATGCAATCGGGCTCCATAAGATGAGATGGGAAGAGCGAGAGCTATCCTCGGACGGTCGATTGCTCTCAAATCTGGAGAAATGGATTCCTCGATGACGGTGCAGAGTATTGATTTCCTTGTGGAATCCATGATTTTTCCTGAGATGTTCGGGTAGGGCAGACAAGAATGCGATCTGATACTTTTGCCGCAGTGCTTGTGCGGAGAGTGTTTATTTCACGACGTTTCCCGCCACAGGTTGCGTCACAGCTTGTTCCAGGGATCCTTGAGACTGTTCAAGACATGATCACACATAGAACCTACATCTACTATATCTAAAGATCTTCGAGGGCTTTGAGCTTTCAGGTGCTAATGCTGTAACGTTGATCAAGCACTAACGAAAACCACGGGTTCCGATGTCCGGATAAAAACGAGACCCGTTTGCGGAAGAGCGCTCCGTGAAGGGTGTCACACAGCGGCGCAGCCGCAGCGAGGAACCAAGAGATTAGGTAGGACACCAGAGCAGGGCCATGTGAAACGATGGGAGGGAGAATGGAAATTAGGGACTCCGGAGGGTAGGAGACATCATCGAGGCATTTCACTACAGAGCGGAGGTCCCTATCAGGATTTATAGGAAAATGAGTAGCAGAAAACTGCGACAGCCGACTGAAGAAGAATGAGGGCAATGAACTCGGACGAGAGCTCACAAGATTCTCCCCACTGGAATTCAATCTTATGGGCGGGGACTTATTTAGCTCAAGACGGATACAGTTCGGTGTCCTTCTTGTCTACTTCTTTCGTCGATTGAGTGCGATCGGTACGGCCGTGATCGGGAAAAGTGGTTGATCCAAACCGAGAGAAACGGCTGCATTTGGAATAGTGGAAATTAATTCACTGTAAGTTGCCTGCATCACTGAGTGTTAGTCGAAGAGAGCCAGGAATCGAGAGGCCGCCTCGTCTGTTTTAGTAATGCCGCAAGAACGGGGCGGAGAACCCCCGGGCTGACTCGAGGCTTGGGCGGACGCAGGTCACCACAGTGAGCAGGATGATTATTTGCCCGCCCCTAAAGCCTCACGAGGCCCTTTTGCCTGTGTAGAAGACAACCCACCTGACTCGGCTCCAGTTCCACCTTTCAATGTCGCCGGTGGGCGTACGTTTAAACAGCTAAACGGCGAGACGCTGTTCGCGCGAATGACGACGCAGTTTCATTGTAAAACCCATTGTGTGAATGGGTTTTCCCGGGATGTTTGGGTAGGGAAGACGCGGGTGTTATATCCTTCATGAGCCTCTATCATAATCTTCTATCTACCGGCAGACGCACCATGACGGGTCACCTTGAGGCTTCGCCAAGTCATGCGAATCGGCGGTTCAGCCACCACTGTCGAGCCAATTGAGTATCGTTATTCCCAACCCAGAAGACCTGGATGATGTCAGGCCGCTGAACGTCGAAGTGGAAAACTTGTCGAAATCCTGGAGACGGTTCATCTCGCACACGATAGGTCCGCGACTCTCACCCACCTCGACAAGCAGAGCGAGGAGTACAGGGAGTGTGCGCTGTCAAATCGTTTGAACTTTCGGCGAACTTCCGGCGAAATCGCCGAAGAGCATCGGTGGTCAACCAAAGAAAACATTGAAGGCAAAACTGTGTGGGCCACAACAGAAACATTGGCGGATTTCCATTTCTGTCAAGGTGGAAAAGATCAGAAATCGTGGGAAATCTTCAAACGGATCAAAGCATAAGCTCTTGACTATGCGTTTGACGCACTCGGAGAACGGGTCATAAAGTCGACGTTGATCGTCGGCATCCACAACACAGAGCCGCAGCGAACTTTGTCAACCGGAGATCACACTTTGACGGCAACTTCGGAAAGCTTGGTGGTGGTTCCGCCAAAACAGTGGCTCAAATAAGCCGTGACGAGGGCGTGAACAGCAGTGGAAACGGAGGAACAAGCAGCCGATGCGATACTGGACATCCAAGAAACTCGTGTCCACTGGACGGAAAGACATGCGACCAGTGATCAAGGGATGGACACTCCGCTCGATTTTGTCTCTCTCGCAACAACAAGTGTACGAGGCAAACTCAAGCTCGCAGAGACAATCGGCGAAACAGCCAAGATGCAGCACTGAAACGACGCGTATGGATCATAACCCGAGATAAGGAATATAGCAGGCCAAAACCGATGATTTTGTGATCAATGCGGTCAGGAAAATTGCTAGTATTGGAAATAAGAGGAGGGGAAATGGCTTGAGACTTGGGACTCTTGACATGGCTTCGCGGAGAGTATCATGCGAATATCATCAAGAATAGTGTCATTGTCACCGGCACATTGTCAAAGACCACACGGAGTCCGTGTCGGATCTCACGACTGCGCAGAAAGCGGATGTAAGAATACGAGTTTGTGCAGACCGTTGCCTTCAGAATGAAGCCATTAATCTCGGCCCAGATCTGATGACAAGACTCGGATAGAAATCATCCAAACTTCTTGAAATTGGACGCAGAGGAGCGTTTCTGGCAAGTGAAACTTGACAAGAAGAGTTCATTCCTGTGCACCTTCACCCAGCCCGTGGGGCCGATAACGTTTCCAGAACGTGCCGTGCGGCGTATTTTGTGCGTCCGACGTGTTCCAAAGATTGACGATTCGCGTAGGCTGAACGGCGTCAGCGCTGTCGTCGATGATTTGTTTGTATGAGGATCCACCAGAAGCATCGCTGGACGAGAATGGACGACTCCAGTTCAAGTAGGCAGGTCACCGGTGAAGTCCCTGGGTCACGCAATATCCGAAAGCGGCCTCATGATCGAGCAACGAAGCATCAAAGGCCTTTGTGACGTCAAGAGACCCACCAGCGTGAAGGATGTGCAGAAGTTTCTCCGAGTGCTGAACTCTGTCGCAAACTTCATCCCCTCTTCGTCGAGTCACACAGCTCCCCAGAGGCAGCTTCTCTCCAAAGATCTCGTGTTCACATCGTGAAGCACAACAGGAGTCGCCCTCCAAGAAACTGAAGAACCTCTTGATCCAAGACCCGGTGCCGACGTTCTTCGATCCCAACGAGCCGGTTACGCTGTCGGTTGATGCATCACAGCGCGTTTCCGGCCCAGTGTTGCTGCAAGACACCCATCTCGTTGCATCCGCGAGCCGCTGATGGACGGAAACACAACAAAAACATGCTCGAATGGGGAAGAAGTTGCTGGAGATTGTGTTTGGCTGCCAAAAGTTACACTCTTACATCCTAGGCCAGAGGGGATTGTTGGTAGAATCCGACCTCAAACCACTCGAGCCTCGAGACAAATATGAAGACATCTCTCGATGAGGTTTCGCCAAGGCTACAGAAAATGAGGTTGGCGCTGCAACGATATAATCTCCGAGAGATATATGAGCCACACGTGCCTCGGGCGCTGACTCAGACGCAGCTTCCAAATGGAATCTAGAGGCCGAAGCCCAAATATGCTGAATCATAACATGGAGTCATATCTACTATCATAAATGCACATCCTCGCAAAAGGAAGATACGATATTCTTCACACGCATATATTGTAACCTTCTACCTACCAGCAGACGCACAATGGTAACGAGCACATGGCTGCGCGAAGTCATGCACATGGCCGGTTCAGCCACCACTGCCTAGTCAATAGAGTATCGTGATCCTCAACTCAGAGGTCCCAGAACGTGTGCGATTTCATCCCTCTGCCGCAGCACACGTGTGAAGAGTTGAATTCATGACGTTTTCCTCAGGTTGCCTCACAGCTCGTTCCAGGGATGCTTGGAACTTGTGAATGTACGACCACACATCAGACCTATATCTACTGCATCAAAAGACTTACGGAAAATTTGAACTTTTAGGTGCCAGTGCTGTAACGTTCGAGCTCCAACGAAAACCACGGGTCTCGATGTCCGGAGAAAAACGAGACTCCGTGAATCGTTGCTGGAGAGTGCACAGTGAAGGTTTCACGCAGCGGTGCAGCCGCACCGAGAAACCAAGAGATTAGGTAGACTGAACTTGTGACAGCAGAGCCGGATTACTCACACAGGCAGTAATTTTTCCGGCCATTACTCTAGAGAAACCACGCGGAAGGATGGGAGGAAAATTCAGGTCAAGGAATCCGGAGGTGTGAAAGCATCATCGCGGCATTTCAGCTGAGAGCGGATGTCTCTATGAGAATCAATGGGAAAATGGGAAGCGGAAAATTAAGATGGTGAAGGCGACTGCAGAAGGATGGGAGCAGTAACTTGAACGAGAGTTGAAGTGATTCTGTCCTTTGGAATGCGCTCCTATGGACGGGAACTTGTTTAGTTCGCGAGGGATGCCATTCGGTGTCCCTCTTGCCCCCCTCCTTTCGTCGATTGAGTGCGATCGGCTCTGCCATGGTCGGGAAACGTGACGGATTCAAACACGGAGAAACGGCCGCATCTGCGATTGGGAAAAATAATTTATTGAAACTTGCCTGCATGACTGAGTGTCAGGTGGAAATATCCAGAAATAGAGAGTTCGCGTCGTCTGTTACAGCAATGCAGCAATCAACGGGGCGGAGAACCCCCGGGCTGACGCAAAGCTTGGGCGGACGCAGGTCGCCGAAAATACCAGGATAATTTTCCTTCTGGCCATTTCGTCCCCCCTGGGAGACAACCCACCTGACTCGGCTCCATTTCCACCATAGTTCGATGTCGCTGATAGGCGTACGTCACAATAGCTATCGGATGAAACGCTGTTCGCAGGAAACTTTTCTTTCGCGAGAATCCATGACTCACCGCACAGTCCTCCACGATCGGATGTCTGGGATCACATCGCTCCTCGACAGCACCTCGCGCTAACTCAGTGCAACCGTCGGAAATACTATCGGAGGTACGAGCTCGTCGCACCCTCACGCCGATCCCGGCCTCTGTGTCCGACTTCGCCGTCCAGGGTCGCTCATATATAACGATTCCTTTCATCACCGAAAAGAGGGCACTCGTCTGAATGGCACTTCTATCAGAGCGCCATACCGACTTTCTGAGGGGCGATCGATTGTCATCCGAGGACGATTTTCTTCTCCTTCTTGCGTCGTCGATTCACATCGCTTGTATTCTGTACCGGTGCGTCGCTGTTGAACTCTGTCCTCGCCGTGGCAAGCGATCGAGAAGGCAATCGGGAAGTCGTCTTTCACGGAATTTCCCTGTCGCTACGCTTCATGATTTTCTCGATCTCGGATGAAAAACACGATTTTTCGCTCTTCTCTCACCATTCCAGAGGTGTACTGAGTACCTCCGGTCAGTTCCTCAGCCAAATCGTCAGATTCTGCGAAGGGCATCAGCACCGCTGGCGGAAACTCAGACGCCAATATCCAGATCATCTGATCCTCTGAGGCAGTCAGATCAAACTCCATCAGCTGGACCAAGCTCTCCGATCTACGGACGACAATCAGTACAGACTCCCTCTTCTGTTGCTCGTAATTCATGAAGTGCACCATGGATAGAAATAATATCGTAGTCATCAGGAAAGCATGGGTCAGCGCCTTTCTGCACTGCTCAAGGGTCTCATTTCGAGCCACCCGGGTCTGGTAACGACGATGATTTTCGCGGTTGGAATCGTTCAGCACCAGCGCACACCTGTTCCAGTGATTCAGCTTCTTCGTGGTGTTCCCTCGTCGGAAGATTGATGCTGACTCCAAGGCTTCAGTTTCACGCTTCACCCACCTGGGATCCGGGCTTTCCTCGTGGCCATCGACTGAGCGGTGAGCAACCTCCTGATCCTCGGACCCTTCGGCAATACTCGTCGTCGTCGCAGCCGGCATGATCGCAAAACCTTCAACTACGGAAACATTTCCTAGCCGGAAATTTCCTTCCTTACAGGCCGCCCTGCGCAGTTGGCCCTGACGTTTGATCCTGATCGCGGTCGGAAGCAATATGTCCGTAGAATTCAGGCAGACTCGATATTTATTGGGATGGCTTTATAGAGAGGGCGGGTAGGGATGGAGGGGGAAGACGGGAACACTCCTTACCTCACAGGTCTGATGGCGACACTTAAATCGGTTGTGTAACCCTCTTGGCGACAGAAGAGCCCGGTGGAGCATTCTTAATGCGATCTTGGCACAGCTTTCTCAGCCGCTTAATGTCTGGAGCATTCCGAAACGAGATTCTCAAGCGCCGAGCCTTTATGGGATTGACTATTTGAGTGCTAAAGACCATGTAATCGAGAGATTTCGTAACTCTCCCTGATCCTCTCCCTTCGTTTAGTGACCGAGTGGGGGACGAGACAATGGAGAGCTCGTGGGCGCGAGCTCACAAATGAGGTCAGTGTTACGACATCGGAACCGCAGCGGCGCCAGCAGGGAGCCAGCGGAGCTAAATCCATATCCGGCTAGCAGAGAAGCTTCGGCTTCCGAATCGTTGTATTCGGCGATGTTCCGGAACTCATCCGAAGTTGACCACAGAACAGTCATCCGATCAGAAATGATTTCCCCCCCCCCCCTCAGTACATTACCGGATATGGGTCGGGTAACGATCATGATTCCCTCTCAGTCGACTGTCCGGCCGAAGATACAGTGGACTTCACTGGAGGGGAACGCCGGATAATCGGATCATCCGCTCATTGGAATCGGAAGTCTGGTTCCCCGGGTCTCTCCATAGGAATCTTGTGGAGTGGCGATGATGTCCAGTTATTCTTCGGTTGACTTTCAGCAGGGTAATGAAGACAAGAAGCGAGAGGCGGAGAGGTCTCTAGCCATGCATGAGGCTGAGCGCAGTAAAGAACTGCTCTAGCACTTTCTCATGCGAGATTTAGAGGAATACGCTCCACGGCCGTAGTTGGACATCGACGCCGATTTCATCCGTAGACTTTCGAGGGCGAGAAGAAGACAGAGTTCGATGTGATAATTCTCTGTCAAGCGCTGTGACGTCATTAGCTCATACATATTTGGTCAACTCGGTTTTCCAGGGCGTGCCTCATTGTGTTGGACCAGGTATTGAGGTCTCACGGAAGCGATAAAAGAGTCCCCACCCTTCTTCCTGACCTGTTCTAGCGGAAATACGAGGTTTTCAGTGGAGTCACCACACTATTCAGGCGAAGGACTTCGGTCTGAACATGGGTGTCCGAAAGCATTCTCCGCAGGGTCCATGGAATCGGAAAAAATGCTTCCCCCCTTTTCTGCTTCATCGTATCGTCGGCTTAATCGGATCGAGATGGTCCGGTCCCGATGTGTACCCATCTAGCGGAGTCCACTGAATCTCATCATCTCATGATCGTCGGCCTGACTCCCGAAGGAGCCGCTCCACTGGGGATTTCTGGCTCTACACAAGCCATCTCTAAAACTCGACTATCGAAATATAAGGCAAGATCATTGCCGCTTCTCTTGGTATCTCCATGCCTTGGAGTCCGAGGCATTCGATAGAGTTCGGCACTCCGCTCTCCTCATGAACTTCCCTCCTTCAGGCTCCGGCCGAACTTCTGTAATTATCACATTTCAAATTTTTTCGATCATCGCCAAGTGGAGAACACGGCCCATGGTGCTCTCTCCAGACATATTTCCCATTAAATGCGGGCGTTCTACAAGGCTCAGAACTACCCTCGTCTCTTCATGATGAGACTCAATGATCTTCTTATCACCTTTCCGAACCCCGTTCACGGCTCCGCAGATGACATATGCCTCAAGCTGGGTACTCTTTCGGGAAGTCCCCCAAACCAGCTCCTCCCAGAACATCACGTTTGATTCTCTCAACTGCGATCTCCAAGCAATTATGGACTGGGGCTCCAGCAATTTGATGCAGTTCAATTCTCTGAAGACGCAGCTCACACTCTTTCATCGACGAAGACCCGGCACACCTTGTCTCAACATTTCTTCCGGAAATAGCACGTTGTCTCTTCCGCCAATCGTCACAATATTTGGCGTGTCCCTCTCTCCGAATCTCAGATGGCACAATCACTTGGCAGCCACCGCCTGTCATCTGCTGAAAAGCTGGGTGTTCTCCCTCTAGACATGCGCTATTTTCCCTCCTCTCACCTTCTGTTGCTCTACGAATAACACCTGAATTCATCCATCTCTCGAGTACTGCTCGTATGTCTGAGGGGTCGCCGCTCCTCCATCCTTTTCTATCCTCGATTCTAAACGAAAGCGTTCTGTAAGCTCATCGATGACGAGGCCTTGTCCTCCTCTCTTGAATCCTTGTCCTTCCGACGCAAGGTCGCCGACCTCTGTCTGGATCTGACCATACTTCTACCGCAAATCGTCGCATAGTGGGGGAATGGGTGTCAAAGAGACAGAATCTCGCGCAAGGCTCCACGTGCTTGCCGCCGACAAGCTGTGGAGGGGTAGGCATTGAATAAGTTGAGCGAATTCGAGAAAGACTTCGAGACAGACTGCGTACTCGGATTTCAAGACGATTTTGTGGAAACCTCAGCTTCATGCGCTGTTCTAATAATAATATGATCTAATAATAATGCGTTGATTCTAATGAGAATCCGTGAACGAGGTCAGCAAGACCGATTCAGGGAGTGTCTATTGGTGGCGGATTTCGGATTGATCTTTTCTCAAGATAGCTCCTCAATTGGGCTACAACCTGGAAACTGGCGATTCATTTTCCGATGCCATTGTGTCCGCCCGCTCGCGGTCTCGTAAGGGGCCGTCAGACGGCAATTTCCGGAGAGATGATTAGCTGTCGGGTTCGGTCGTTCATAGCTGAGAACCGGAGATTTTATCTCATCTACTCTTGGGTCCCTCCTACGACCTCGAGGAGAGGCCAAGGAGTCTGGCTGGCGTCATATCGGGGCGGTGCACCTTTCAGTCAGGGTTCGCATACCGGTGATAGTTTGGAGGCGGTCACCATGGGGGTGAATCGCGAGGGGGGAGGGGACGGATTTTTATCTTCATAGATTCATAAATTTCTTCGTGGAACAACTCGAGATAGCTAGACCCTGTTATTCGCAAAAGAAGCTCAGAGAAAAAGAGGAAAATGACAATGGGAAAGGATAGAAGAGCCATGAGAAGAAAATGCATTCACGCACGACCAAGAAGAATGGAAAATCCAGCTCGAAGTATTGGACTCATATCGAGGGTGGTCATCGTAAGTCGGGAACCTTCTTACCCTCTCTTCTTTTGTCCATAACTCGGTGAAAAATGATCCGATTCTGTAAATTTTTTTTTTGATCGATAGCTGGAAGGATGGCGCATCTTTCTTGTCAACGTTGGCGGTGCGGTCAACAACTGTATTTCGTAGAGATTTGTAGAGATCAAGGATTACCTTTCTTTTCGAGGAAAGAAAGCTGGAGAAGCTCGATTTTCGGATGAAAGAAGAAGTGGCCGGATCGACCCAGCAACTCACAAGTTGGGCGGTTTGCACCAATCCAAGAACTTTTTGCCATCGGGAATTTTTTCCGTTCTTTCGCCTCAAAACACCTCAGAACCGATCAGAATTCGGGAACTTGAAATGGTCATATCTTCTTCATCTGGAGGAGTTCTCGAAAGCTCGCGAATCCAGATCCCTGCTGCATCCGTCAGACATCTCCCACCATGAATTCGGATGCCTTCGGAATGACAAACTCCGAAGTGAATGTATCTAACCCATTTCCCCGGAGTTGACCACTCTCTAGTTTGTGGTCTCTATTCGGTGTCCCTGTAGTGCGACCACAGTGAACTAGATATATCAAGAAAGTATTTGGGGGTCGAGGTTAACAAACTGTTTTCAGTCAGCCCGAAATCATCGAATTTCATGCTCAATCTCCAGAATATTTGATGGTGACAGGCCCCGACCAAGAGGAAATCATGTCCTGAGCCGTGGACCACACGGGAGCATCCGCGTACACTCCCGAAAGCATGATCAGATCGATCCCGAAATCACCCGCTCGGACCCCCAAATCATGCTCAGATGGATGCCGGAATCATCCGCCTGGATCCCCAAAAGTATGCCCAGATAGATCCCAGTATCACCCGCTCGGGCGGACCCCAAAAATGAGCTAACGGTGACAGGTCTTGTGAAACGGGGTTTCTCTCGAGAGTTCCATGGGTATTCGACGATTCCAAAAACCCTGTTCCAGAGCATCGCACAACGTCGAACACTTCCATGATGCTTCATTTCCATGCGCGCATGTGACGTGGACTGCGCTTCTGGGGGTCCGCCCGAGACAGTGATACTGGAATCGATCTGAGCATACTTTTGGGGGTCCAGGAATGAAGATCATTTGATGGCAATTCGTCTGATTACATGGTTCGAATCTAATCATGTCTCAGCCAGTGCAGCTGCCTGTGCATCCGGAAACAATTTAAAAGCTCAAATCTAATCAGGGTTGAGCCAATGCGGCTATCAGTATAATCCAGATTAACTACAAAATCCAAATCTAATCATGCTTTGACCAGTTCAACTGCCAGAAAACTATTATAGATGCGCTCTTCCCGCGCGTGGTGACAAATGGCATAATAGGTGCCAGACTCAGTTTCATAAGACGAGCGGGAATCGGATATTAGCGCTCCAGTTTAGTGGGCTTTCTTTCAAATATATGCAGATCAGAGCTCAAAAGCGAGTGAGGCAAAGAAAGCCGGGTTCGTTGATGTTGTTGTCGAACCCCTGGGTCCTGGAACCACGTCCGCAGATGATCGCATGATGGAATACCTCGAAGGAGTTGCTTGCAACGCGGCACGTGATCTCGCTGCCCAGAGGCTCGAAGTCAATCGCGGATGATTCCGGCATCCATCTGAGCATGGTTTTGGGGATCCGAGCGGGTGATTTCGGAAACGATCTGAGCATACCTCTGGGGGTACGGGCGGGTGATTCCGGGGTCCATCTGAGCATACTTTTCGGGTCCGGGCGGGTGATTCGTGGGACTTCGTGGCTCCCGGCAGTGTTGGGCAAAATGATAATCATGATTATGATAAAAATTATAACCAGAATTATAGAAACGCCAAAATCATAATCACTAGAGTGATTATATTTGTAATCACAACCCCCTGTGATTTTGCCGTAATCATCGGATTCTTTTCAAAAATAGGATCTCGGTGATGGTTGGAACGCAGTCGTGGGTATCCAGGGTCGCTGAGCACGATGCGGGTGTCAGTTCCCTCGGTTTTCCCGACCTGACGCGGAGTTCGTTGAGGGGGCCAGATTCATGATAGTGATCTCGCCATCTCCATGGGCCTCTCTGAAGATCCAGAAGGATACAGCGGTAAAAAACGGTTCTCTCGGAATCCCCTCTATTACCTATGATTAGAGACGTCATATGACCGGTCATGTCCTTGTCCGTCCGGTTTGTTCGGTTTCCGGGATTTCAGAGGGAAATGTCCCTATTCTGGGATTTTGGGAGAGAAGGTCCGAAGTTCGGGAGCCGCGAAGATCATCCTCCACTGTTAAGAGATCGAAGGAAACCCAGTTCGATTCCAAGCCCTCCTGTGAGCAAATGTCCTGCTCTAGAGAGCATTTAGCGTGAGCGAGCGCCCGCGGACGGTTGAACGCCGTCTTCACAGACCGCTGTTTCGTCGGCTAGCGGACTTATAGTGATGAGAAAGTTGCCGGCGCCAACCACCGTGCGAGCATAGCTAGCATCCCCCGTGGCGGACTCGAGTTTCCCACGTAAAGAAATATTTCCAGAAGAAAAAACTGAAAAATACGCTCCGTCATGCTCGAATGACATTATGTCGGAAAATACTCCGAGCGGAGTCCCTCTAGATACTCGAACTTGGAGAGATCCCGATGAAAAAAACCGGTGCTCAGAGGAACAGATGATGGATATAATCGAAGAGAGAGTGAAGCTCACTCTGACTTCTCATCCTGGTACTTTAGACTCATCAATGCTACATTGAATGAGGGAAACATATTGAGGCTTGAGCCCCTCCTAGTCATATAAATTTGTGGATCTGGAAATGTCCGGTTTCGGCACTGATGTCCTGTCCGGACAATGTCCGGTCATTGGCGTCCCTACCTATGATCCATGCAAAAGAAAGAGACGAACCGCTGAAAATCCTCGGAATGGGTGACATTCATTGAACGCTTACTGTGCAACAACGAAGAATGCTAGACACTCGCGGTTTAAAGCGTTCGAAAGCTGGATGAAAAGCCTAAAAGATCATATTGATTTGAAGTTCTATGCCGATGAGAACCAATCGATTTCAGAGCCAGAACATGGGATTTTCGGGTACTTCCAGCTCCAAAAGTACCTGCACGACGGACGAAGTGGGCAGAAATAATCTTTTGCGCACCCCCTCAAACGTGCGGAGCTGCTCGAACTAGAACCGTTCTCTTCTGCCATCGTCCGCTGCTCTACTGCTCGTTTTTCCGAACTGTAACGCCCGTTTCGAGGATACTGCCGTCCAGGATAACGGGAACCGCATTCGACCTCGCAGTGAAAAGCCTCCGCTGGGTTGATGTTTCAGGCAAGTGATCTCATATGAGTTGTTGGCCCTGAAAAGGGCCGATTTTTGGCCCTGAGAAGGGCTGTTCTTTAGCCCTGAGGACGGCCGCTCCTCTAGCCCTGGGAAGGGCCTTTTGTGACTCTATAGGCGGAGCCGTCGCATCGGTTGAACACGGTAGGTTACGCAACCCCTCGTCAATCTTCATAATCAGTGTCTTCCTCGATTGCCGGAATAATGCATCGACCTTCAAGGAGTGAAGTCAGATGATCCGCTGGTCTGAGGACTCTCGACAGATATCGCGCGTGAGGAAGATAGCAGATGACGGCCGCAACATGGGAGCATCAGCCTACAGCTCGATTCCCGCTGCGGCGCTCGCAATAATTGCGCCGGATCTCTGCGGAATCGATTGAGCCGTTCGAACAACGCGTACGTGCTTCACAGAAGAGATCGCCGATCCTTACTTGAATGCCCGTGAACGTAGAACAGTATCGCTGCAAGTCGTCGATAGATCGAATCCTTTCGACGAACTCCCGCTTCCTGTGTCGCACTCCGCAGCCGACGCATTTATTGTCAGGCATCTTCACGAGGAATTCGCTGGACTGAGCTGATGAGGACTCGAGAATCACCAGCGTGTTCCAAGGCTGGCACATAGAAAGCGCGCGGCTGAAACCGAGTCTGCCTGAGAGGCAGGAATCTCCGAACCGGATGTGAACGATGTTGACGATACTTGTAAATGTGCCCTCCGAGGAATATGAATCGCCGCGGAAACTCGAAGAAACGGCGCGTGTCAGGACCAACATATCTTATGAGCTCGCTTACCTGTATCATGAACTCAGTGGAGGCTTCTTAGTGTGGAAGCCGATTGCGGCTCCAAGTATTCTGGACGACAGTTTCCTCGAAACGGGAGTTCCAGTTCGAAAAAACGAGCAGTAGAGCAACGGACGATCGCAGAAGAGAATGGTTCTTGTTCGAACGGCTCCGCACGTTTTAGGGGGTGCGGAAAATATTTCTCCTGCCCACTTCTCCCGTCGTGCAGGTACTTTTCGAGCCAGATGTATCCAAAGATTCCATGTTTTGGTCTAAAATCAATTGGTTCTCATCGGCAAAAAGTTTTTTGCAGTTCAAATCAATATGATTTTGTCGGGTTTTCGTCCAGCTTTCGAACTCGTTTAACTGCCACTGTCTAGCATTCTTTGTTGTTGCACAGTACGCGTTCAAAGAATGTCATCCGTTTCGAGGATTTCCAGCGGATCGTCTCCTCCTTCTGCATGAATCATAGGCAATCGAGGGGGACCTGAGAGATCCAAATACAGCAAAATGAATCACTCTGAGAGAGGTATCGAACCATGCATCAGGATTTTGAAATCTGCGTGGGGCCTGAAAAATTCCGCTGTGATTCCGCTGTAACCCTTCGGGGACGGCTGACACGTAGTCGGGGCGCTCGGGACCGCTGATCATAATGCAGGGGTTGGTTTTACTCGATGCATCCATCCTGATGAGAAACTCGTTATCCCTAACCAGCCGGCCTTGGGCCGACCGGAGTGGGCCGCGCCGTGCGCGGTTGGACTGCGTTCCCTCGCATCGAGGCACTTTTCTCTCTCTCTACTGGGTCAGCATCATGGTTTTGAAAAATGTGGGCAGATTGGTCCCGGAATCACCCCTCCGGATTGGGGGGAGTATGGTCAGACTGCTTCCGGGACACCCCTCCAGGTTTGGAAAAGTATGGTCAGGTTGGCCCCGGAATCACCCCTCCAGACTCGGAAAGTATGGTCAGATTGGTCGCTGAATCACACCCTCCCGACTTGGACAACCATGATCAGATTGGTTCCGTAATCATCCCCATATCTTCCAGAAAAAGTGCGGACAAACTGACAGACGGAGCCGATTCCCGACTTACGATGACCACCCTGTATATATAGTGAGGATCGGTTCGGCTGTTGGCAGAGCCTGCTACTGACGCAGCGATCATTTCACGAACGAATCTCTCCGAACGTTCACCGCATCAAAGGGCATCAAGCACCATTTTTCGTGTCCGCGGAGAGCCCAGGCTAACGGCCAAGTCGAACGCGTGAATGGAATTGTCACGCCACTTCTGGCGAAAATGCTACACGCTAAGAAAGCCGGCTTGTGGGATCGTTATCCTAAAAAAATACAGCTACTGCTTAACACCTCAGTTAACAGCGCCACAGGAGAAACTCCAATTCGTCTGTTGTGCGGATACAATCCGGAAACTACCGATCGACTCCTTGATCCGGTAAGCCACCCATCGACAACCGCGAGAGCAGATCCCGAATCATTGCGACAAACAGCGGCAATTCGGTTGAGAAGAGCATTCGAGGAAGCAAAAACATACTACGACAGACGGCATCGTGCTGCCGAGAGTCTCTCTCCAGGAGATATCGTGTGGTTTTCGGCACCACCCAAACCGGCGGACGGCGTCTCACTAAAACTCGATCCACAATTCAGAGGTCCGTTCGTGATTGCTCGTGCACTTGATAAAGATACATACGAAGTGGCGTCAATCAACCACAACCGGGACTACACAAGTATAGCTCACATCAGTCAACTACGACTTTTTGGAGACTCCGCGCGCGCTTCCCAACACAGCCAAACCCAGCCTGGCCAATCATCAAATTCGAAATTGAGTTCCGACGTCATTGATTCTCTCAGGGGTCCGGGAGAAGGGTTACTGACAACTTCTGAGCTAGTTCCAGAACAAAACGTCCAGGCAAGGCCAAAGCAAGCCGAAAATCCGTTCCAACGGCACCATCGAAAGCAGTCGTGTAGCGTGAAAGTTGTACCGGTAGCGAGAAGTGTTCGACGTGCGCGTGAAGTAGGTACGGAAGCAAGTGAGTAGAGTCGGATGGCCTGTCGTTCAGGCGCATCCATAGAAGAGTTGTGTTAAAATAACGAATAAAGGGTTCTGATCCGTCCGCGAAGCCCTCTCTTCACGGCCGGCGATCGCAGCCGCGCGTGGTCGGAACAAACTACCTCTATTACATGCATATCTTGTCAAGTTAATTCGGAGACCAAGCTTGGCGGGATGCGGGAAATCCAGCTCCGGGATTGGTTTTTCATGGGAATTGTGCAGACCCGGTTAAGAATCATCGATTCCGCTTGAGAGTGTATGGATGGAGTGGTCGGTTATCGTTGAAAAATATCGGTAGAAGGAGAGGGCGCGCCGCCGCCAATCCTTAGCTCTCTGCGAATCATCTCCCCAAACGGTTCTCCGCTTTCCCTAATTCGATTGCTTCGGCCGCCGCTTGGTCCTTAATTGTTCTATTGACGGCCTGATTCACTTGGCCCAGTTTTGAGTAGCGCCACTTTCCTGGTTTCCGACCACTCTTTCAGTCCTCGTGCTTCCACGTTATTCTCGAAGTTTTCGATCCATTCTTCCCACGGCACTGCTAGGCTTACATTCTACCGGCCAGGCTTCGCGTCTTGTGCCGGACACCCGCCGCAACGAAAATTGAACCTTCCAGAGTTGTGCTTTGTGGCAATGTCGAGTGCTACACATCGCTAGTCCTGCCGTCAGCGGCTCGCTCCCATCATACTGGTCGGTATCGGCATCGATGAGGAACGTAAGCCTACTGAACCTGACCGATTTTTATCACCCCCAAGAGACTAAACACGCTTGATCCGGTGCTTGAGATGGGATGGGAAGCTCGATTCAATGGGTTTATCCAAGGGGGAAGGAGAATTTTTTCTGTTCTCACGAGTTCCGAGCTCACCCTTCATTCTCGGAAAGAGGAAAAAGCTGAGTATTCTCATTAGGGAGACCATCGACTTAGCCACGTTGAACCAAGACGGGCTCGCTTCAGTGTCGGGGATGAAATTCACTTCCCCGATTCTTTGGAGTGTCGATGATCTGTTCTCTCTTCTTCAATGTTCTCTTAAACAGAAAGGTTTCAGTGAACTATCACATGTATTGGTTCGCCCCAACATTCCTCGTGATCACTGAATCCAGGATCCGGCATTCGTCCATTAAACTTTCTCACTCATTCTCTGAATCCTCCAGGTTATTTCCTGGAGTTCTTGATGGTTGGTTTGTTTCAGAAGTCGTTCCAGGGACCCGGTCTGGTGGTGACGACGAACACTTCCGTCATCACCAACACCACGGCGGACACCCTGCGGAAACAATGAAGCTCGTTGATCAAGAACACCGAGATCGACATTGATTGTCGGTTCCGGTCCTCGAACTTCATTTGTCGCCTACGCTCTATTGCAGGGGTGGGCAAAGTGCGGCCCGCGAGTGGACCACTGTGTTCGGGCAGGGCCCTGCGCAACAAGCGCTTGAAAACGCCGAATCGCTTCCATGGAAAAGAGATTTAACATTTCCTGCGATCTTCCCCAACCTGAGTGAATCTCCTCAACTTGGTGGACGAGTGACTCGAGTGTTCACTCTTCGATAGGCACATCGAGGTGTTGTGATTTTTCTGGTGCTCAGGTTTCTGATGCACCCAAAGGAAACGATTCCTGAGCTTGAAACGTCATCTTTGCCGGATGACGCTCTTTGGAGACATGTCACATGGATAAGGAATACTTCGAGCTCGCTGAGATACGTTTTATGTGGCGGCCCGTAAGTTTGCACGGCCGCGATGGTGCTGTGCACTGCGGCCCGCGAAGCACCTCGTGCGGCCCACCCCTGCTCTATTGCTTTCATCCATATCTCCGTTCAGAATGAGGTGTGCCCGCTCGAGCCGATCTGGAGTACGCCGCTGGGAATCTATCACTCGGAAAGCGGTCCCTCTCTACTGAAGCTAACCAACTGGTCCGGAATTACTTCGACACTTCCATCAAGCTCCACGGAACCGTCTCACACAGGGAGCAAGTTATGAGTCTTGTCCCTTTCGGCCCTGCGATTCTTATTGCCGATGTGAGGACGAAGATGCAGTCTTTTTTTCATTTATTGATTGCACTCGGACTGAGTATACGTACATCGATTAACGTACTTCAACTGTTCTTGCTCAAAGAATGTGAGGATACAGCCCTCACTCGGAAATGAGCACCGTGGTACTTCCCACAGCTTTCTCCGCGACATTTACAAATACATGTAGACTCATTGGGTTCGTGAAAACCCAAGCTCGAACACATCAAATGATGGTAACCGTGAACTAGAAACCTAGTATATACATGACGATCATCTAAACCGGAACCTGACCACAGTTCGGGTTGATGAAATACTTCGATGGGGGCGAGTTGGTTGAGGGCGTCGTCAACTTTTTCTCTCCATTACTTCAGCAGCGACCCGAAAGCACCCGTAGGCTCTCTTCGAATCCGCTGTCTGAGCACTTCCACCATGAGAGAGGCTCCGGTGAGAGCGTACACAAACCTGCTCTGCGAAGATGCAGTCTTTTGCCCGTCATTTTTGGGAGACAAATTGCATTTCCCTCAATGCCCCTGTTTTTTCCATTCATTTTCGGATTCCGCAACAGATGAGCCTTGTGAATGTTCTGTATAGTACCGATGATATCGTTATCGGTCTGTACGTTATGAGAGATTTCTTCCCGGAGTTACTTTTCGGAGTTTTTCCGCTTATTATTCGGTTGAGGAGCCGAGCCACGTATTCGCAGACGATTGCCGCAGTCGCTCTCAACACGTATGCAGGGATTCGGTCTGGTCCCATGGCTGAGTCGCTGGACATTATCCCTAGTGTCTTCGCTATAGCTTCCTGTGCTAGTTTCAGCCCCCTCTCTCGATTATGCTCTACAGCTCGTTCCTAAGTTGCGTCGCGTTCGAGGATTTCTTTTTCAAGTCCGTCAGGTGCATCCCCATGCGGGCGTCTTCTACCCCCTGTCCGAGGTCGTCCGCTGACTGGGTTGGGGTTTCACCTTTTCTCTCTTCCTTCCTCGTATATTGCCAGAACCGCATCGCACGTTGCTGTCGTAGCGTTCTGATGATATGGTCGTGAAGTTTTTTGTTTTGTCGAGGCAGATCTCTCTCGACCACCTCATATATTTCCCGCTGCATATCGTTAGTCACGCGCTGCGTTTCGCTCTTTTATTTCATTTCCCTCCTTCCGCGTTTTTCTCTATGCTTTGCTCAGTGTTTTCTTCTGCTTATGGAGTAGCGTTATTGTTCAGGTTGGGACCGGTTACTAAAGATCTTCGTGTGGCCCTCTTCGTGGAGTCCGGCGCTCATCAAATTGCACCGGTTTCTGAGGTCAAGAATCTTGAGTGATCATCGAGCAATCCTGAGTTCAGGCCGAGTGAACGAATTTCTCGCTCGATCGAGGGCGGGTTCAAATCGAGTGCAGTTGGACAGAATTGAAGGGTCTAGCCCACGGGTCGTCAAACTGCCAGGGGTGCCGAGGTGACGAGGGGTGGCGAGGGGTGTCGAATGAGGCCAAAGGATGCTTTTTTCTTGTTTTCATAGTACTCTGAAGATGATTTCGCCCCGGTATGACCATGCACCTCGGCCACATTCAGTATTACCTCGGCGAGCCACTTCTGCGGCACCCCACGGCACTCCGGGGTGCCAATGTCTGAAAAGTTTGACAACCTCTGGTTTAGCCGAATGAGTGGCTCACTCCCCAAGAAGATTTCGGGGAACGATGCCTGGGGTTGGATGCCCCCCGGCAGGAGGAAATTTCCCAGCACCACTTGAGCCGCAGTCGAGCCCTCTCTGCTGGAAAACCTGAAGCCTTGAGGGGAGTTCACTTGTATGTGTATCGCGTTTAACAGGTGTTGAATGGGGTCACCTCGTGTGACAGACGACCGGAAAGATCTACGCTTCTTTCTGATTACGAACCCATATCGGCAAAGCTGAAAAAAGCAGGACGAGTCTCGATGCCAAGTATTTGCAGGAAAAATAGAAGCCCGATCGGAGGAATGCGGCATGCCTCACATGCCAATATTCGCTCCCCGAGGCATCGAAGTCGCCCATGAGTTATTGAGAGCTCTATTCTGTGTTTATGGCGTAGAATACAAGAGTGCGGGGGATATTTCGGAGAAGTGAGATTATTCACATGATTTCACCAAGAGTCTCTCATTTCCTTGCACCACAGTCGGCTCCAGTCTTATCACGCACTGCCTAATCGTCGCAAAGAAGGGGGTAAGAACGTCGGGTGGAAAAAAGTCACATTCAAAATCACTCTCCCTCGATGGAGTATCGCTGAGAGCTGCAAGAGCTGAGAGCACCAGGATCTTCTCTAACCAGGACAAACACGCCGATTTCGGGCCCGTTTGCCAGAGCTTGAAAGGGAACAGGATGTCTGTCGAGAGCTTCTAGTTCAGAGCTGCGCTGCGAAAGTAAGCGGAAGATGCAATTCGAGGTGGGAAGTCAATCGCGGACTCCGTTGTCTCGCTCTCCCCGTGCGAGAAATGCATGTTCTTGAACACTCGTGCCTATTGGATCGAACTTTCAACCGAGGGACAATATCCCCATCGAAACGCGGCTTGGTGCCTTGTATTTGACTCTGTCCGGCTTCACTCGGAATGAGCCGGCCGTTCATACAGCGAGGTATTCATTCACTCGATCTGAGCTCAAGATTGCCAGATGCTCGACCAAGATTCTCGAACTCAGAAACCGATTCGGTTTGGAAGCCACAGAAAGCCACTCAAAGTTCTCTGTTGGGACGAGGAGGGCATGTGCTGGGGTGACCACGTCGAGGATGTCGGTGCACAAAACGGCAGCAAAAGGTCCAAGAGAGCCGAGCCTGGGATCATCGGAATTTCATCGGCGTAGCTGGGGTGCAGAATCGATTCCGAGATCCGTTCGTCAGAGATTGAGAGGCTCCAGAAGATGAGTTATTTGGAGCATGATTGGACTTTGATCGGCGCTTCGGACCCTGGGGTGTGGATTCGGTTTCACGGAGCTCCGGCTGGCATGGGAGTTTTCCCGATCCATCTCTTGGAAGCCATAGATGGGCCGAATCGGAGCGGATTTTCAAAATCTCAAAACGCCGGCTAGCTCGTTAGTAGGGCTATACTTCTCAACGTCATTTGTGAGTCGAGGTTGCTCGATCCGACCATCCGTTTCTCCCACCACCCATCTTGGGGACGGGACGTTGCTGGTGTCTGATTGTGTAACGCGACTCCGAGAACTCCGCGGAGTCCGCGGAAAGCTTCCAATCTCGAATCGCATTGTCCGTTGAATTCCACAGCTCTCGAGAGACATCCTGTTCCTCTTCGATCTCGGACGAACAGGGCCAAAATCAACGTTTTTCACGATTAAAAACTCATCATACTGTCGATCGTCGCCGTCTAAGCAGCGAGCCTTCCACCTAGGTTCCTGATTAACTTACGGGGTCGCATACTGCCGGCCCTCCACTCCCGGAAGTCGACCATGAGCTCATCTCTGTCGATTGAGATCGAATCGGAACTCCTTTGCGAACCTTGTGCCCCAAGAATTGCTGAAGAATGAGGTCTCGATGACAAAAAAATCTAGTAGAGCTGCAGCACTGAACATGAAAATCATACACAGGAAAACCCGAATACGCTGGTGGGAACTTTCAGCAGTATTAAATCCATTGACCCATACTTCCGACGTAACACAACGCGAAGGGGCTCGAGGAGGCCCTGACAGAATAACTCACGATCTTTCGGAGTCTTCGAGCAAGAGCCCGGAACTTCGCCACCTTCGCGTCATACTCGTCAATGACGCTGAACACTTCATACCCGCTGCCACCGTTGATGAAGAATTCACCAATTGTTACCTGCAGCGGTAACAAATCGGTCTCAAACGACTCCGGTGACAACGTTATTTTTGTGATGAAGGTTCCGAGGTCCTAAATCATTTCGGCGGCAAAGTCCTCCGCGGTCACTCCTTCTGCCAACTCCCCTACATCATCCGCAATATCGCAGATGGAGGAATCTCCTTGAGCGGGCACTTCTGAGAACGAATCTGGGTAGACCGAGACGATTCCCTGGGATGAACTCCTCCGAGGATGGAGACAGTGAAGGAGGGCTGTTCGGGAGTTTGAGAAGAGTAGAGAACACTGCATCTTCGGAGGATAAGGGAGCGTGTTGAATCGATTCAGAATGAATCGGGGATGTTCGACCGGAACGGTCGAGCGTGAGGTTTCGATAAGATTTCGTATCGGTTCCAGAACTGCCCATTCCATCCCAGTTCGTCATCGCTCCTGGGCTTTGATCGATTTGAGGAGCATTTTCAATCGCTGTCGGGATTTCGAAAGCTCAGGAAGTCGTAAATCCTCCTGGAGAGTGTTTGGGTGGACTAATCGGCTCGGAATAAGCAATTCTCGTCGTCGTACCTTTTTCTGTCAGATCCGTGGGTTCGAAGCTGCAGGCCAAAGTGGGAAATCAGCACCATCCTGATGTTCCGACCACGCTTGAGCGATTCGGCAAAGAGCCGAACAGCGAATGCTCTCAATGAGAAATCCCGCTTCTCCTGAAATAGAAGAATGTTTGAGACGAAGGAAGGGGTGGTCGTATCGGATAACCTCGACTCACAGATGACGTGGAGAAGTATAGCCCTGTTCACCAGAAGAATGTTTGAGACGGAGGAAGGGGTGGTCGTATTGGACAACCTCGACTCACAGATGACGTGGAGAAGTATAGCCCTGTTCACCAGCTGGTCGGCCCTTTGTAGTTTTGAAAATCCGTACCGGTTCGGCCCACCTATGGCTTCCAGGAGGTGGACCGGAAAAATTCCCATTCCAGCCGAAGTGCTCTGTGAAACCGAATCAGCGCCCCAGGGTCCGAACCGCCGATCGGGTTCCGGTCATGGTCCGAAATACTTCTTTCTGGAGCTCTTTCTATGAAAATTCCGCACTGAATACATGGGCTCGGCGGTTTCTGCGGTCTAGAATCATCACTGCTCATCCATCAAGAAGTCCTGAGTTCAGATCGAATGAACCAATCCCTAGGCCGACCAAGGTTGGGTTCATTCCGATTGAAGCCAAACAGATTTGAACTGATAGCATCACGACGCGTTCCAGGAGGTGATCATCATTCTGAGTGAAATTCGAATCGATTGACACGAGTGTGCGTGTACAAGCGGCTCATCGGCTCGAGAGATCGAGGAGAGGTTTCCGCGGAAAAAATCGTGTTTCGAGTGTCCCTCTGCTGTTCCAAGGTTATCGAAGGCGTCCGAAGCCCCTGACGGATTGCAATGTGACATCTTCTGCCGCAGTTGACTTCAAGCCTCGAGTTGAGGCGTTCGTTCGCAGCTCTTGACTCCGAAGTCTACATTGACGTTTAGTCCCAAATCTCATCCAGACCATCCGCAGCCGCACCATTGCAGGTGAAGCAATCTCCTTCAGCGGACCCTTCTGAGAACGAATCTGGGTAGACCGAGACGATTCGCTGGGATGAACTCCTCCGAGGATGGAGACAGTGAAGGAGGGCTGTTCGGGAGTTTGAGAAGAGTAGAGAACACTGCATCTTCGGAGGATATGGGAGCTTGTTGAACCCGTGCAGAATTAATAACGAATGGACCTCGTCGAGCCGCTTCGACGCACAATTTAGCTCCTCATACGTCTTTCTCATCTAAATTTCTCATCTCCTCGGCCCTCCCTGATTTCGGACTGATCTCAGGAATGCCAGACCGACGGTTGCCGAACCTGCTCGCATAATAGAGCGTGGCCCTCTGTTGGAGAAGGCCCCTCCTCCAGAAGGGAAACGGTAAGTGGTAATATGCCCCAAAACTCAATGAGGAAGGCGCTGCTTGCGCGACATGGAGCAGACTGCAGTTCCAGTTTTCCATTTCGCTGAGTGCTTTCGAAGGGGCGGAAAGCATGAGTCATGACTGGGCACGAATTTCCGAGACTCGGAACTCGGAAATGAATATTTGACTCGGAAACGGAGATCCATCATCAACGGACGTTGCCAAGCCACCGTAATCATCCAAGAAATAGTTTCCGACTTAGGCATGAGAATCGGAGCATCTATAGGAGGTTATGAACAGATGTGTGCGCCGTGGGTATTCCCGACGGCGGCGGCGAAGGACTGGAAAACACACAGCGGCGACGCTCGCCACGGCAAACAGTGGCGGACCGGAAGTTCCGCGGCGCGCTATGAAGCGCCGGGAAATCCGGTCCTTGCATGACTGATGAATCGATTGATTGTCAACCATTGCTCGAAATTGATTGTCAACCATTCCTCAAAATTGATTTTCAACCATTCCTCGGAGCCGCTCGTCAACCATTCGTCGGCCATTTACATTTGACCATGTGTGAAAAACCTTTCTCGCAGAGACGGGTGTTCTAAACTAGGTTCTGAACTCGTCTAGTATTTTTCGACTATCACGCGAATATCGTCAAATTCTCCTGGCCGTAACGGACCACTCATAAGACCCCTATCCATGAACACATCGTTCAAACCTTCAGCTGAGAGCCTGACACTTCGAATTCATGGATATGTCTAATATGCCGACGTTCATGGAGCGATCACTGAGAACTGAATCTCTGTAGTTGGTGCCCGACACCGGAGTTCACGCGTCGAAGTATCAATGGAACCAAAAAAGAGGAGAAGATAAACGTAGCAGTGAATTCCGCTTCGTCGTGATTTGTCTTAGCAACCCTGGGATTCGGGCTCGACTCCATGAAGCGTCGCCATGAAAACAATGCGGCGGCGGCGGCGCGGCGGCGCGCTGTCTGGCTCGGCGCAGCGGCGCGCCGCAAGGAGTTCGCAGCGCCCGGCGGTGCACGAAAAGATGAGCCGCACAGCACATGCTGGATCTCGTCGGATTAGCAAACATCTCACCCGACATCAATGCAATGGGCTTCGATTCAAAATTCCGTTTTTCGTCGGAACTGGGCTGTCTGACTCGGCGAATCCGTGACGCGGCGCACAGCCCTGGTTATGAACCTGTGCTCCGCCATTGGCTCCGTTGAGACGCTTTTCACTCATTCGCTTGTATGAGCGGGATCATATCCTCCCATAGATGCTCCGTTTCTCATGCCCAAGTCGGAAACTATTTCTTGCATGATTTCGGTGGGTTGGAAACGTCCGTTGATGATGGATCTCCGTTGCCGAGTCAAATACTAATTCCCGAGTCGGGAATTATTTTCCGAGTTCCGAGTCTCACCGGCTCGTTGGCCGTGTGGCATCAACCAACGCCTTGGGTGCCCCGGTCGGGACAACAAATTTCTTATGTGGTAAAAAGAGGATTTAATTTATATCAGAACTAGCCGGCCTTCGGCCGACTACGCTGGCCGACCCGTCCCTTGCTTCGGGAGTCTACTGCTGACAGAAACACATTGCCTTACATGTAGGGTCATGACTCATGAGACCTTCGGTAGCGGCCACCGATTCTCGAAAGGATTCCGACCTGGAATCGAGGCACTTCCCTCTCTCTTCACTTGGTCAGCATCATGGTCTCGAGAAGTATGGTCAGATTGCTGTCGTAATCACCCCTCTAGATTCGGAGAAGCATGGTCAGATTAGTCCCGGAATCACCCCTCCAGAGTTGGAAAGTAATGGCCGGATTGGTCCCGGGATCAGCCCCCCAGAGTTGGAAAGTAATGGCCAGATTGGTCTCGGAATCACCCCTCCAGAATTGGAAAGTAATGGCCAGATTGGTCTCGGAATCACCCCTCCAGAGTTGGAAAGTAATGGCCAGATTGGTCTCGGAATCACCCCTCCAGAATTGGAAAGTAATGGCCAGATTGGTCTCGGAATCACCCCCCCAGAGTTGGAAAGTAATGGCCAGATTGGTCCCGGAATCACTCCTCCAGAGTTGGAAAGTAATGGCCAGATTGGTCTCGGAATCACCCCTACAAAAATGGAAAGTAATGTCCAGATTGGTCTCGCAATCACCCCTCCAGAGTTGGAAAGTAATGGCCAGATTGGTCCCGGAATCACTCCTCCAGAGTTGGAAAGTAATGGCCAGATTGGTCTCGTAATCACCCCTCCAGAGTTGGAAAGTAATGGCCAAATTGGTCCCGGAATCACCCCTCCAGAGTTGGAAAGTAATGGCCAGATTGGTCCCGGAATCACCCCTCCAGAGTTGGAAAGTTATGGCCAGATTGGTCACGGAATCACCCCTCCAGAGTTTGAAAGTTATGGCCAGATTGGTCCCGGCATCACCCCTCCAGAGCTGGAAAGTAATGGCCAGATTGGTTCCGGAATCACCCCTCCAGAGTTGGAATGTAATGGCCAGATTGGTCTCGGAATCACCCCTCTAAAGTTGGAAAGTAATGGCCAGATTGGTCTCGTAAACCGGCTCGTTGGCCGTGTGGCATAAACCAACGCCTTGGGTGCCACGCTAAGCTAGCAATCGCGGGTTCGATCCCCGGCCGGGACAACAAATTTCTTATGTGGTAAAAAGAGGATTTAATTTATATCAGAATTAAATCTGAACCATCTTAAGACCCAAGCCCACCGCCCGCAATGGGATTTGCGAGGCGATAGGGAGTGTTTCTGAAGCAATACCGAAAGGTGATTCCGGGACACTTCTGAGGGCTGGCTGAGAGGTTCAGCCGAAAAACAAAAAGATTGGTCTCGTAATCACCCCTCCAGAGTTGGAAACTAATGGCCAGATCGGTCTCGAAGTCACCCCTCCAGAGTTGGGAAGTAGTGGCCTTATTGGTCTCAGAATCACCCCCCCAGATATTTTCATGATAGATTTTTATGATAGATGTATAGGAGAGGGGGTGGGGAAGGATATCCGATGACGATAGGATGAGGCTTAAGAGTCTGGCTGGCGTCATAACGGGGCGGTGCACCTTATCATCAGAATTTGGATGCGGGTGACAGTAGGGAGGGGGTCAAAGTTGGGGTAAATCGCGAGGGGGGAGGAGGGGGGAGGGGTGGGAGGCCTATGTCCTTCCCGGTGAGCCGCCCGACATCATGCAGTTTGTTCCAAGTCGATCCGATCAATACCGGAGGAGCCTATTGAGGACAAACAAACATACAAACAAACAATCAAACAAACAAACAAACAAACAGACCCTGGATTTTTATATATATAGATTGAATCTGAACCATCTTAAGACCCAAGCCCACCGCCCGCAATGGGATTTGCGAGGCGACAGGGAGTGTTACTGAAGCGATACCGAAAGGTGATTCCGGGACACTTCTGAGGACTGGCTGAGAGGTTCAGCCGGAAAACAAAGAAGAGTTCAGAGTCTCGGAAACTCATGCGCAGTCCCGGAATCACCCCTCCAGGTTTGGAAAAATACAGTACAACCTCGATTATTTCAACTAATTGATGCAAAAAAACGTTGAAATAATCGAAAGTTGAAATAATCGAAAGATGACAAAATCACCCACATTCTTGGACTCCGCAACCGATTCGGGGATGAGAGTCCGAGTTCGAACGCTAAACGCTCCAGAATGATACGAGATGTATTGACGATGGAAGATTCTGAGCGATCTTCCAGATAAAAATACGCTCCCGGTCGACATCCTTCGGCCTGTTCCGCAGAGTTGAAATAATCGAGGTTGAAATGCGAAAGGTTGAAATAATCAAAGTTGAAATAATCGAGGTTGAAATAATCGAGGTTGTACTGTATGCTCAAATTGGTCCCGGAATCACCCCTCCAGACTTGTAAAGTGATGATCAGATTGCTCCCGGAATCACCCCTCTTACCTTGGAAAGTAATGGTCAGATTGCTCCCGAAATCACCCCTCTAGCCTTGGAAAGTAATGGTCAGATTGGTCTCGGAATCACTCTTCAGACTCGGAAAGTATTGTCAGATTTGTCCCGGAATCACTCCTCCAGACTTGGAAAGTAATGGTCAGATTGGTCCCGGAACACCCCTCCAGACTTGGAAAGTAAAAGTCAGATTGGTTTCGGAATCATTCCTCCAGACTTGGGAAGTCATGGTCAGATTGGTCCCGGAACACTCCTCCAGACTTGGAAAGTAATGGTCAGATTGGTCTCGGAATCACCCCTTCATACTTTTCAAAAGCTGGAGTGGTTATTCCGAGACCAGTCTGGCCATACTTTTCAAAAGCTGGAAGGGTGATTGTTGTATCCGACAATCAACTATTGGGTGGATGCAAAAGTTCTGGGCCCCTAATTTCAATCGCTCATAACTCCGCTCCCAGGAAGCGCAGAGAGATAATAAAATATACGAAACGTGCGGAATTCAGTCAGCTTCCAGATGAAATCAACTGCAATGATCGTCCAAAAGCACCGTGCTCACAGGAGCGATTTTACTGAAAGGGTCGAAATTCGGAAAATCGCGATTTTGCAGTTCCGGCGAAACTAAGATTATGACCCCCTATTTTCCCTTCAGAATCATAAAGTTCGTCGAAAAATAAGCGGTTTCAAAAAAAAATTTGAGCATTTCGGCCACGGCAAAGCGGAGATATCGGCTCCCGAAGATTCGAATTTTTTGTGATTTTTTGGTGACTTTTTTTCCCGCCTATTGAACGGTCTCATGGATGGGATACGGTGGAATTTCCCTGGAAACGCTCGGGAGTTTCTTGAAGTTGTTTTCTCAATACTTCTCGTCGTTGTTCGCCTTGCAAGAAGGGACCTTAGAATAAGAGTCAGATTGTCGGAATCATTTTCGTCTCTCCAGCGACGGCAACCAAGTCGTCGTTCAACAGGTCGGCCTGATCGTGGCTCATCGTTCAGGTCCTGATTGCCGTCTCGGAACTTGGCGAACCACCTCTCCACTGTGGAAAGAGACGGAGTGGCTTCACGGAACACGGGTTCCATTTGCCGCTTCGTCTCCGCCGCTGAATTCCCCTTGAGGAACTCGTAGAGCATTGCGCTCCGGGTCAGTTGATCTCGGTTGACCACTCCGGGATGATGGCTAGAGTTTCTGAAACTTCCACGAACTTCACGGGAAACAGAAAAGATTCGGTGCTGCAATGAGCGCGTTGGAAGAACCTGTTGGTTGTCGCACGAGTGGAACGATACTGAAAATGGAATCCCCATCTCTCTCGTCCCCAGCGTCGGTTCTCGTAGCCTAACATTCGAGAACGTGACATTTTGTGAGAAAGCCAGCGAGTTCTCTCGGAGCAATCGAACTCATTGTCTCGGAGGGAAGACATGCCGATCACTCTGTGTTGAGAAAACATTTTCCAGAGGCTCCCGAGCGTTTCCAGGGCAGTTCCACCGTATCCCATCCATGAGACCGTTCAATAGGCGGGAAAAAAATCACAAAAAAGTCGAATCTTCGGGAGCCGATATCTCCGCTTTGCCGTGGCCGAAATGCTCAATTTTTTTTTTGAAACCGTTTATTTTTCGACGAAATTCATGATTCTGAAGAAAATAGGGGGTCATAATCTTAGTTTCGCCGGAACTGCAAAATCGCGATTTTCCGAATTTCGACCCTTTCAGTAAAATCGCTCCTGTAAGCACGGTGTTTTTTGACGATCATTGCGGTTGATCTCATCTGAAAGCTGACTGAATTCCGCACGTTTCGTATATTTTATTATCTCTCTGCGCTTCCTGGGAGCGGAGTTATGAGCGATTGAAATTAGGGGCCCAGAACTTTTGCATCCACCCAATACAACGAAGCGTTTCCCGCGACACTATAAAAGGAGCGGTCAAATTCGAATTAATGCTTGCTTGCCCATTCACTCTTCAAGCCTCAACGTCGTTGTCTTGATCCTACTCTGATACACTTCCTTGGCGCAGTCAAGAACTTGAACAGTCTGCAAACCTGTCGAACCATGGCAGGGGGAAGACTAGACGGGGATCAGGATCAGGAAGTCAACCTTAAGGGAGTTCTGAAGACGATGGCCGATGCCATCAGAATGTTGACAGAAAGTCATCAACGAGGGGACACGGCGGCGTCAACTCTGCAAGGTGACTCTGCTAGGTACTTCCTCCCACAGGCCGGACCAACATCTAATTTTCGGAACGTGGTACTAACGACACAAGGCCATTGTGGAGGGAGCGACCCCATCCAGTAAACTCCGAACCCAACTACTGCTGAAGGCGTTGGGGCCGACGGAAAATGCTAGACTCCTCAGTCGTCTCTCACCAGAGCTACCCGAAGCTAAACGATATCATGACCTCGTTGAAATCCGTAAGACGACCTTCGGATCCTTGAAATCAATATTTCGGAGACGGCATGATATCTTGAGTCAACATGCTCCGTTGACGGTTCTGGATAATCCGGAGGAAATCGTCGACTGGGCTAACCTTAAAAGCGATCACTCCGAGGGGGCAGCATGTCCGTGGAAATGTTCAAAATTTTCCTAGCAATCAAGTACGCAGCCGGTCCGACCTCCAAAAACATTCGCAATGTAATGCTGAAGGCAGTTGATGACAAGGCTGACCTACCGGTGAAAGAGTTACGGGAGGTTGTCACGTGGTACGTTACCCGAACAAGACATTCTACGATCGACACATCTGACCCCAGCGGGGTGGGTCCCAATATCAGCTATGTTCAACAGCAATCCTCCGAATTTACGACAAGTCTCGAAACCACGACGTGAACCGAAGCGACAAGCTCCGAAAGCAGGAGATTCCTCAATCTCTGCTAGTTGTGGAGGCCCACATGATCGACGAACCTGTAAGCATCTCACGTCGATCTGTATCTTCTGTCACAAAAAGGGCCACATTAAGCCAGCTTGTCAAGCTTTCCAGCGCAAGGAACAGGAACTTAGTTTCGGGACAGTGAATCTTGTCGCCTCCAGTGTGGACGAATCTCCGCCGAATCGCGGGTGTCCGTTCGCATCAATTTTCCTGAATCGAGTGCCGGTCAAATTCCGAGTCGACGCCGGCGCAGATATAACAGTGACAGGGGAGTCGTTATGGACGCGCATCGGGTCGCCAGGTTTACGGTCCATGAAATTCCGTTGTATGGCAGCCAACGGACAAGGTTTGGATGTTCTGGGCAACTTAGAAGCCGATTTCTCACTGTCGCGTGATGCGTGCGCTCAAATCGACCCCGCTCAAATCAACTGCGCTCAAATCAACTGCGCTCAAATCAACTGCGCTTAGACCTCGCTCAAATCAACTGCGCTCAAATCGATCCGCGCTCAAATCGAGTAGCACCGTCCTGCACAACCAGCAGACGGCTCTTCTTGGTTGTCGCTCAACATTCGAACTAGGTCTCCTCGTACCAGGCTCTTTCATTCAGATACCATCTACCGAAGAAGTTAGAACTCCAGAAATGTGGGCATCGCGTTTTCCTGTCGTATTCAAAGAGGGCGTGGGACGCTGTACCAAGATGCAAGTCACTCTCGAGCTCAAGGAGGGTTTCAAACCTGTCCTTCTTGGAGCAAGACCCGTCGCGGCTCCTTTCCGCGAAGCGGTGGACAAAGAGCTGGACCGACTGGTTGAGAATGGAACTCCTTCGGCTGTCGAATCATCCTCGTGGGCCTGCCCCATCGTCGTTGCACGCAAAGCGAACGGAAAGATCAGAGTGTGCGCCTAGGTCTCAACGACGCTCTTCAGAATGTTTCACATCCAATTCTAAACATGGAGGAGATTATGACTAACTTGTCAGGTCTCAAGTTGTTTTGCGAAACTTTCAACTCAAACTTGATCCATCAAGTCGGCCGCTGAGTACCATCAACACTCATCGAGGTTTGTTTCAGTATAATCGCCTGGTTTTCGGGCTTGAGACAGCCCCAGCCATTTTTCGGCGCGCCATGGATCAAGCTCTCGCAGGTCTGAATGGCACGTTGCTATACCTGGATGACATACTCGTGATGGGAGCGACCGTTGTGTAGCACGATCGTCGTTTGGGCCAGGTTCTGTCAAGGCTTCAAGACTGGGGTCTCCGGTTGGGATTGCCCAAGTGTCTTTCCAACTGCATCGCTACAAAGTGCATTGTGAGGCTCTCCTTTCGAAATCATCACGCTTCGAATGGACCTCCGTGCTCGACGGAGCGTTCGGTGGCATCAAGGAAGTTCCCTCGAGCCCGCTCGCACTGGCACATTATGACCCTCGTCAACCACTGATTATCGCTGCAGACGCCTGTAATACCGGGATCGGCGGTGTCTTGCTCCAGCGTTATGCTGACGGCACGGAAAAAGCCGTTTTCCACGTGTCCAAATCTCTCTCACCCGCGCAATGCAAATACGGGCAAATAGAAAAAGAAGCCTTTGCGTTGGTGTACACCGTGGAACGTCTGAAAAAGTTTCCCGGACCATCGTCTGTTGCTCGCTCTCTTCCGCACTTCGCAGACCAAGGGTTTGGACGAACGGACGGCCGCCAGGTTACGCCGCTGGGCTCTGCGCTACGTCGGGTATGACTTCGATATCGAGTACGTTCGGACATCCGAGTTTGGTCACGCTGACGCGCTGTCGAGATCAATTCAGGAAACACGTAGAGACGCAGCAAACTCTGGTATGGACGAAGTATTCGCCTCTTTGGACGAGATCGACATCGAGCAGCTCGTCAAGTCGAAGGTTTTCACTCCAACGGGAGTTGAAGTTCGGAGGGCAACATCCACGGACCCGGTCTTGAGGGCTGTGTTGGAACGTCTCCGTCACGGCTGGGAGAGAGCCGACTTCAAAAGCCACACACTTCGCGTGTTCGCTCAACAGGCAGATTCCATGTGTAGGTCGCAAGGGATTCTCCTCCTACATGATAGGTTGGTAGAACCATCTTCACTCCGGCCCACCGTCTTGAGGAAGCTTCATCAAGCTCATCCAGGTATTGTACGGATGAAGGCACTGGCGCGCGAGCATTTCTATTGGCCGGGCATGTCGAGACCCTCGTCGAATCCTGCGCGCATTGCGCTCAGCATGTCGCGAATCCGACGAAAGTTCCTCTCGCCCCATGGCCAGATCCGGGAAAGCCGTGGGTCTGTCTTGACATGGACTTCGCGGAACCCCAAAAAGGCCATTCGTTCCTCCTCATTGTGGACGCATTTTCCAAGTACGTAGATGCCAGGTACATGTATCCGGCATCGAGCGGTACACTCGTCGACTATTTGAGAGTGGTTTTTCGCCTGCTTGGTCCCCCGGAGACCCTCGTCACCGACAACGGGGGTCAGTTCACCTCCGCTTCGTTCGCGGAACTCGGTCAGGAGTTCTCAATCATCCACCGGCGATCTTCCCCGTACTCTCCAATGAGTGATGGCTTGGCCGAGAAAATGATGTGTACGCTGAAAAATGCCATCGAGAGTACAGGTCCGCTGAGCTCAGACGAGGCCGTTTCGGTTTACAATTACACGCCAACTGCATCTCTTAACGGGAAAACTCTTTTGAGACTCTGTTCGGCCGTCCGCGTCGTTCGTTTTACCCCATTTTCAGGTCCCAGACTTCCACGATTTCGGACAGCAGCAGGAAGTTCAAGCTTGATTTCGACAGGCACCATGGGACGCGTCCACGTCTCTTCCGAAGAGGGGAGAAAGTTGTCATCGCGTTGGACAAACGGCGTCGAGTACCCGCGACATTTGTGGAACCGGTTGGGGCGGTTTTGGGTCGTCTTGAGGTAAATGGCAAACGTGTCGTACGGCACCTCAATCGAATCTGGAAACGGGCGTCTTCATGGACCGACGAAAACGACTTCCCTCTCGAGTTCTTGCCCTCTTCGCCGGTGACCGTCACGAGCACCGAACTAGCCGAAGACTCTGAGTGCAATGCGGGTCCGTGTCCGAGTCCCTCGCTCCGGGAAAACGAAGAAGGCGGCCCTTCAGCTCCGTCGGTCGAGATTGGCAGCGAGGAGAGCTCCGTCCTCTTCCCCGAACGAGCTCGTGCAAGCTCGAGGTCCGGTACGATTGCAGCCCGCGCGCGTCGCGAACAACGTTGAGGATTACGGAGTCCTCGCGGGCGTCAGGCGCATGTTTGGACGTTAGCCCGCCGAAGAAGGAGGGATGTTGTATCCGACAGCAACTACAACGAAGCGTTTCCCGCGACGCTATAGAAGGAACGGTCAACTTCAAATAAATGCTTGCTTGCCCATTCACTCTTCAAGTCTCAACGTCGTTGCCCTGATCCTACTCTGAAACACTCCAGTGATTCCGGCATCAATCTGACCACCTTCTCCCAAGTCTGGAGTCTGGAGGGGTGAATCCGAGACCAATCTGACCATACTTTTCAAAAGCTGGAGGGGTGATTCCGGGACCGATCTGACTATCCTCTCCCAAGTTTTTTTTTTTTTTTTGGCTATCAGAGGTGTCGGGGCCGTTGTTGTTTGGCCGGGGAATCCATTTACGGACACCTGGGGTAAAGCCCAGGTAGTGTGAGACTCGCCCCATCGACTTGATGGGGAATACTCACTAACCCTCCGGGGCTGAGCCCGGACCAATAATCCTCTGGCATCTGAAAAGCGGGAACTCGACCCACGCGGGATCGTGATTTACTGCATCCGACAGTTCAGTGCTCGTCTTGCTTCATTTCTCTCGTTTCTCCTGTGCCGCTTTATGAGCTGTCTTCGAGGTCTCTCGGGTTGCGCTCATCGGACCGGTGGGACCTCATCCCCACCGGCCAGGCCCACGGGCTCCCACCTTCCCGTGAAACGGAGCTGCCCCTCCCAGGGCGGATGCGCCGCTCCCATGCTTGTGCCTCTCCCAAGTCTGGGGGGGGGGGGTGACTTCGAGACCAATCTGACCATACTTTTCAAAAGCTGAAAGGGTGATTCCGAGACGAATCTGAACATCCTCTCCAAAGTCTGGAGGGGTGATTCCGAGACCAATCTGACCATCCTCTCCCAAGTCTGGAGGAATGATTCCGAGACCAATCTGACCATACTTTTCGAAATCTGGAGAGGTTACTCCGAGACCAGTCTGACCATACTTTTTAGAAGCTGGAGGGGTGCTTCCGGGACCGATCTGACCATTCCCTTCCAAGTCTTTCTTTGTTTTCCGGCTGAACCTCTCAGCCAGCCCTCAGAAGTGTCCCGGGATCACCTTTCGGCATTGCTTCAGTAACACTCCCTATCACCTCGCAAATCACATTGCGGGCGGTGGGCTTGGGTCTTAAGATGATTCAGATTTGATTCTGATACAAATTAAATCCTCTTCTTACCACATAAGAAAGGATCTCGGCACTTTTGGCCTTGGGTCAGGGATTCGAATGAGATATATTGTTGTGGATACCCCGTCCCAAGAGAACACTTTCTGCCCAGTCGGCGGGCTACTAGCTGCCTTGGTTTTTCTTTCATAGTATGAAACATCTTCTGGACCGATGAAAATCGAGCGAGATTTGGAAACTTAAAATGCTCATATCTCCGTTATCTGAAGGAGTTCAGAGCTCATGAAAGGGGTTTTGGTAAGCTCGTGAATCCAGCTTTCTGATGCGTCCGTCAGAGTCCACGATCAATTTTAATACCTTAAAAATGACCATCTTCAAAGTGAATGTTTCTAACCCACTTCCTGGAGGTTGACCACTTTCTAGTTTGTGTCATATGATGCCCCCCTTCAGTGCGAGCACAATGCGATAGATAGATCAAAAAAATATTTGGGGGACCAAGGTGAAAAAACTAAAAAACTGTCGTTGGTCACCCTGGATCCATCGAGTTTCATGCTCAAACTCCAGAATATTTGATGGTGGAAGGCCCCGAGCCAGGGAAAATCATATTCTGAGCCGTGGAGTACACGGAATCAGCCGCTCAGACACCCAAAAGTTTGGTCAGATCGATCCCGGAATCACCTGTCCAGACCCCAAAAGTATGGTCAGATTGGCCCCGGAATCACCTTCCAGCTTTTGAAAAGTATGGTCAGATCGGTCCCGGAATCACTCCCCCATAGTCAGAAAAGTATGGTCAGATCGGTCCCGGAATCACCCCTCCAGACTTGTAAGAAGTATGGTCAGATTGGTCGATCCCAATATCGTTCGTCTAGAAATCAGGTCGCGCCATTGTGGACCCAGCAGCAGAAAAAACTACCATGTATTCATCGATTACGAACCAAACCTGCATCAACTCGACGGCATTCGGAGATACTGGTGTGACTGTCCTAATGGGGCACGGACAGTGGACTGCTGTTCGCATGTGGCCGCGTGCATCTACTACCTGTCTTTCGCCAGGCATGAGCCGCGAATTCGGCTGCCGGCACCAGAGCTAACGGATCTCTTCATGCCATCTGGAGACGATACAGAATCAGAAGACGAGGGAACCAACACTTGAGGAGCGAGAATAAACGAAACCGCTCGAGACCACCGAACGTGTTCTCTTTTTTTGCTCGAGGTCAATTTCTCCGAGAGTGTCTCGGCTCATAACATGATTCTTTCTTGCTTTGGGCCTGACACGGTCAGATTATTTTGGAGTTTGTTCGGGATCGACCAATCTGACCATACTTTTTACAAGTCTGGAGGGGTGATTCCGGGACCGATCTGACCATACTTTTCTGACTATGGGGGAGTGATTCCGGGACCGATCTGACCATACTTTTCAAAAGCTGGAAGGTGATTCCGGGGCCAATCTGACCATACTTTTGGGGTCTGGACAGGTGATTCCGGGATCGATCTGACCAAACTTTTGGGTGTCTGAGCGGCTTATTCCGTGTACTCCACGGCTCAGAATATGATTTTCCCTGGCTCGGGGCCTTCCACCATCAAATATTCTGGAGTTTGAGCATGAAACTCGATGGATCCAGGGTGACCAACGACAGTTTTTTAGTTTTTCCACCTTGGTCCCCCAAATATTTTTTTGATCTATCTATCGCATTGTGCTCGCACTGAAGGGGGGCATAATATGAGACAAACTAGAAAGTGGTCAACCTCCAGGAAGTGGGTTAGAAACACTCACTTTGAAGATGGTCATTTTTGAGGTATTAAAATTGATCGTGGAAGAACTCTGCCGGACGCATCAGAAAGCTGGATTCACGAGCTTTCCAAAACCCACTTTATGAGCTCTGAACTCCTTCAGATAACGGAGATATGAGCATTTTAAGTTTCCAAATCTCGCTCGATTTTCATCGGTCCAGAAGATGTTTCAAACTATAAAAAAAAACCAAGGCAGCTAGTAGCCCGCCGACTGGGAAGAAAGTGTTCTCTTGGGATGGGGTATCCACAACAATATATCTCATTCGAATCCCTGACCCAAGGCCAAAAGTGCCGAAGAACTGCCGAGACCCTTTTTGTTGTCGGCCGGGGATCGAACCCGCGATTGCTAGCTTAGCGTGGCACCCAAGGCGTTGGTTCATACCACACGGTCAACGAGCCGACTTCTCTTTCGAGTCTGTAGGGGTGATTCCGAGACCAATCTGACCATACTTTTCAAAAGCTGGAGGGATGATTCCGGGACCAATCTGACCATCCTCGCCCAAGTCTGGAGGGGTGATTCCGGGACCAATCTGACCATCCTCGCCCAAGTCTGGAGGGGTGATTCCGGGACCAATCTGACCATCCTCTCCAAAGTCTGGACGGGTGATCCCGAGACCAATCTGACCATACTTTTCAAAAGCCGGAGAGGGTGATTCCGGGACTAATTTGATCATACTTTTCTAAGTCTCGAGGCGTGATTCCGAGGCAAATCTGACCATACTTCTCCCAATCTGAAGGGGAGATTAGGAGATTAAGGAGACCAATCTGACCGTACTTCTAAAAAAAGAAGGAAAAAAAAAATAATAATAATAATGCTGACCCACTGAAGAGAGCGAAACGTGCCAGGGCAGGATCCTATCGAGAATCGGTGGCCACTCCCGAAGGTCTCATGACACTCAATGTAAGGCAATGTGTGTCTGTCAGCAGTAGACTCCCGCAGCAAGGGACGGGTCAGCCACCGTAGTCGGTCGAGGGCCCGCTAGTAGATTACTACAAAACGCAGGTGATGAAGGGTCACGGAAACTTCCAGAGCTACCCAGAGCGATCCAGGATCGCAGACTCGAATCTCTAGTAGGGTTTCAGTGAGGCCGGGAGCCCGCAGTACCGCTTGTAGCCAGACGGCACAGCTACACGCCGTGTCTTTAGAGTCTGACTCTTCTTCTGCCCGGTGTTAAGGGTTGCCCCCTCGCCTCTACATGGAAGAAAAACGTGCTCCAAGGGCATTCCGCGGAATGAATGATTAGAACGGAGGGAGCAAGCGGTCGACAGTTGCGGGATCAGTCACAGCTACCGCTCGGAGGGCGAAACACCGTCGAACACTCGGACCCTCAGAGAAGCGGAGTTTCGGTTCGAGAGGCACATGGAGAACCCATGGAGATGAGGAAGTGTTCATTGATTGATTTATTTCTATTGACCCTCTTCCTGCTGTATTTTCATGCCAAATACGGTGAAAGAGACTAAGTGGGGGCGATGACTCGGCTCGTCGCCGATGCGGTTATTCTAGTTTCGAGACATTGGTCCGGGTCCTTCTTCCGTTTCCATTTCTCGGGTATTCTCTTGGTGTCTGGTATCATTGTTGGCGTTCCCCCTTCGTGAAAACCTAGTCGTTTCTGTATTTTTACACGCAGCATCTGAGATTTCTTCGCATTAGAGGAACAGACGTTCCATGTTAGTCCTCCTTCCCGTTTGGTTGGCAGGTCGCTTCGATGTTTATGTATCTTGACCTGTATCTCCTGTTCTTCGAGACATCCCTCTCTGGCAATCGGGAGCAGTCGACTGCCTCTTCAATATTATAGATGTGTTCGATGTGCTTGTGGAACCGATGTAGAACGAAAAACGAGCGAACCTCGGCGACCCGTTTTGAAGCAGAACCTGGCTTCTCATCCGCCTCTCTCATTCTCCCTGCCCTCTCTGATTTCGGACTGATCTTGGCATGCTCGTTTCAAACCTGCGGATCATGCTAGTATGATAGAGCACGGTCCTGCAAACCACCCCCAGTTGCTCTCAGCGCAGTGGAAGACTCGAGGCTTTCAGAATGTGGCATCATTCTCCAACAGTATACTTCTCTTCAGGTGATCCCCTGGATTTCCGAATACCCGGGGAGAATCATTCCGATACATCTTGATTCTCTGAAAAACTCCACTGGCGGAGCCAACTTCGTCCGCACTTCTATTTTACTCAGTCGCCTGGTGCGGCCCGCACCCGAGTACGATCCTTTGCACGCTAGTATTTCGAAAAATACACTCCACCAACGTGTTGGTACATGAACGGGGATTTCGTTCGAAGACTCGCGAGAACGAGATGGAGACAGCCTCCAATCGGATAATTTCTCGCCGAGCACTAATCGTGGACGTAGCCGCGGCAACCGCCGCCACCGTCTTCGTCGTCAGAGGAGTGAACTTTCGAATCATCTCCATGAATCTGAAACTCGGTCACATCGGTCGAGTTATTCACCGAGTTTGCTCTCATCACCTCGAGACAATTCGTACTCCGTCATCCTAGTGGTCTCCGATCAAACGATGATTCGGAAAGTGAAACCTGAACCAACCGAGATCACGATTGGAACACTAATTATCGACGACACGGGGTTTCGGTGCCAACTGGGGCGAGATATTGAGATTTATTGTCACGCAATGATATTGTTCTCAAAGCTTCTGGAGGAGGAGGCCCAGATGATACACTCGGGCTCGAGCCTGCTCTGCGATGTGCGCCAGAGCACGCTCCCGGTTCTGGAGCCTTCTAAGGGTCAGCTCTCTTGGGATCGGCACCGCAACGGTGTTCAAGACGAATCGCTCTCGATCCTCGCCGGTCGAACCAGGCCCTCTCAGCAACCTCAAAGCGATCTGGACCAGTTTCTCGGTCCTGAGCTTCACGTGTAGACAGCGGCAGTAATTTCGCCTGTATTGCTCGGGATTCAGGACCGAATCAGATTGGAATCGGAAGAAACCGATTTCATCAGCTTCGGCTCGAACCTCCTGGAGTTGCGCCCAGAGGAAGTCTCGCGGGCTTCCGGAGAACTGCAAGAGAACAGAATGGCGTTAGACAGGCGTCAAATTATGGCTTGGCGGAGAATCGAGAGAGATGAAGTCAGCAGTTCGTCACAGCAAAACCTTACCAGAGCCACTCGTTGTGCGATGATATTCATGACTGAAACAGTTATTCCAGGAGTAGTTGAATGTAGACAACCGAGTTCGAGCATCTGAAGCTGAAGTGAGAGCCCAAGGAAGTTTCAGGGCTTTTATGCGAGAGCTCCGCGGAAGCTGGAGAGAATCGAAGGGTCCTCCTCTCCACATTGGATCATGCGAGAGCCCTGACCGGAATCGCAACGGGGCTCAACCTCGTTCAGACGGAGGGGAGACATTGCGGAACTTTTCGTGTGGTACTCTCCGGCATTCATTTTTGTGCCCCCACCTCCCGGGATCTGTGAAATCCGCATAGATAACCGTTTCGGTCCGATTAAAATCGTGCGGCCCGATCGGGGTACGGGTTACCCGGCGCTTTGTCGATCAGTCCCGAAAGTCGAAGATATCGTAAATCTGGGCCGGAGTTCCTCTTCAACAAGTTATCGACCACCGCCGAGTGTTGCCGTTGGAGCTGCTCGAAGGTTCTACCGTGAGCGTCAGGACTACAGGCTGCTGACTATAAGCTGATAATGGTCGCCCTTCTTCCGGCTATAACCCAGCCGCTAGTGGATACTTTTTGGATCTGTCCTCCCTATACGATTGCTCTCCGGAAGGGGGCAACCTCCGTTTTCATCTTCGGAACTCGGTTGAGAGGCGGTGATTCGAAGCGTGTTGGAGCCCACTTTTTTCCGACCCCAACTTCGACCGGCTCGTGAATCGCGAATTCACAACGGATTCGCGATTAACAGAATCGGAATTCCAGTAGTGTGTCTGATTGGCGAGGCTAAGAATACCACAGACAACAGATCGCTCGAGGGGTGCTGCGACTCATTCCAGCTCTCAGCCGCCCGTGCCTCAGCCCGCAGTCTTCTGAACCGCGGGGTTCCGGTTGCGGTTATCCGATGGAATTCCGGACCGCGGGCTTGCGGTCCTGAAAATTCGAGCTTTTGTGAACCCCAGTCAAGACCCTACCATAGAGTCATCTCGGAGGGCGATGGGAGACGATTCCTCTTGCTGATTGGCGCGAGAGCCCTCGTTTATCTCCCGGATGAGCATGGAAACATATTCGGAGCTCCAAACCTGAGCTCCCCGTGCAGGAGAAATCCGGAACGGTCTCTGCTCACAACGCTTCTCGACGGAGAGATCGTTCTGGATAAAAGAGAGACAATCGTCCCGCGTTAGCTCATACGGGACATAGCCCACCTTCGAGTGTCGCAGGTGGCGGAACGGGACTTTTATGCCAGAAGGCGGTGCATTCAAACGGAGATACTCGACGCTCGGGAAGGAACCATCCGTCGTTGCCTCAAAATTCAGCAGGGCCGTCCCGCACGCCATACGAGGTGTGCTCCTACAGCCCGTGAACGTGGTCTACACGTGGAATTCCTCGGGGCCCCGCGCAGGGTTGATGTCGGAAGATTGCAACACATGAGATCGGGAAATCCGCATCAGAGCAGACAGTGACTCTGGACTCCTGAGCGTGATCCTCAGCGGACTGTCTGATTTCCGCGGCCGCGATCCGCCGTTCCTGCATTCCGCCTTTCAGAAGCGAATCCGCAGAAGTCGCGGAATAGGCTTGATCTGCGTGTTCGATCGCTCTCGGTCTAGCCCGAAGTTGCCCATGCTCGACTTGACCAGCCGTCGTCTCCGGAGGAGGTCGTGTGCCCTGTCGTACGATGAGGAGCTGAGAAATGTATACTTCTCCTAACCGAATCATTTTAGACCTTTTTAGGTCACTTATTCAAGAGATAGGCGCTCGATTCGACCGGTTCCTTAGGACAGCTCGAGAATCGATATGCGACCATCGATCCCAGCACCCAAATTGGTGCCACTGACGAATAACTATCGACCAGCTCGGTACTGCTGCGCCGATCGATTTCTCCAAAGTTGAACTCTGCACGCCACTTCCTCGAAGTCCTGCATGAAAAAGTGCGGAAGTACTTCTGTGCCACGCCAAGCCTCGTTCATAGCTACAGACTTTTCCGCCTCTCGCTCCTCATCTTTGTTTCCTGAATCAGATTCCACTGGTGAGAGTCAACCGAGGAGAAGCATTCGACGTCAACGTCAATAAAACATATCTGATGTGAATCGGAACGGAGCAGGAGTAGCCGAGTTGAACCATTAGAATTGGTGAGCTGAGGATTGTTTTGATTGGAACTCGAAATCGACACGTGAGTGTAAGGTGTGACGCGCGATGCAGCCGTGAGCATGCACATTCTCAGGTTCTGAAAATTTACGAGTCCACCAAACGAGCGAGCCCCGAGCTCTGCGTCTCTCGCTGCTGAAATTTCTCAATTTCCGAATAAATGAAATGACGATCTTGATATAGAGATCCGATCAAGCTCCTGATTCCCAGAGATGGGCATTCGGATTCGACGATCCGAATCCGGCCAGCCAAGGATTTTCAGGTCCGGATTCGATTCCAGATCCACCTGAAACCTGAACCAACCGAGATCACGATTGGAACACTTATCATCGACGAGACGGGGTTTAGGTGCCAACCGGGGCGAGACATCGAGATTTATTGTCACACAGTAGTTTTATTCTCAAAGTTTCTGGAGGAGGAGGCCAAGATGGTACACTCGAGCTCGAGCCTGCTCTGCGATGTGGGCCAGAGCACGCTCCCGGTTCTGGAGCCTCCTCAGGGTCAGCTCTCTTGGGATTGGCACCGCAACGGTGTTCAAGACGAATCGCCCTCGATCCTCGCCGGTCGAACGAGGCCCTCTCAGCAGCCTCAGCGCGATCTGGACCAATTTCTCGGTCCTGAGCTTCACGTGTAGACAGCGGCAGTAATTTCGCCTGTATTGCTCGGGATTCAGGACCGAATCAGATTGGAATCGGAAGAAACCGATTTCATCAGCTTCGGCTCGAACCTCCTGGAGTTGCGCCCAGAGGAAGTCTCGCGGGCTTCCGGAGAACTGCAAGAGAACAGAATGGCGTTAGACAGGCGTCGAATTATGGCTTGACGGAGAATCGAGAGAGATGAAGTCAGCAGTTCGTCACAGCAAAACCTAACCAGAGCCACTCGTTGTGCGATGATATTCATGACTGAAACAGTTATTCCAGGAGTAGTTGAATGTAGACAGCCGAGTTCGAGCTTCTGAAGCTGAAGTGAGAGCCAAACGAAGTTGTAGGGCTTTTATGCGAGGGCTTCGCGAAAGCTGGAGAGGATCGAAGAGTCCGCCCCTCCACATTGGATCATGCGAGAGGCCTGGCCGGATTCGCAGTGAGGCTCAACCTAGTTCTGAGGGAAAGGAGACTTTGCGGAACTCTCCGTGTGGTACTCTCCGGCATTCATTTGTTTGCCCTCACCTTCCGGGATCTGTGGAATTCTCATATACATATAACCGTTTGATTCAGTTCCGGCGCGTCTTGCTGAGCATTCCCGACTCAATTGGACCCTCGAAGAGATATTCAATTGATTATAAATTGGCATCGATTAGGTGAACATGCAATAAACAGAAATCGCGGGCTCACGAAACGAAAAATCGGCGGTGAGAAACCGTTTTTCAAACAACAAGGTTCATTGTCGATGATCTTACATGAGGCGTCTCTCGGTCTCGTTAAGGTGGTGAATCAGCGGGAGTGAAGTCATGGTCAATCTTATCCTACGTGTCTTGCACTCAAGAGCGTTCCATCGGTCAAGACGACTGGTTGGAGGCTTCGCGTGGTTTTTAATGGTTGTGAGCCTATCAGATCGATAAGGTAGCCTTGTCTGAGGGGGATCTGAGTTTTCATTTTTCAGATTTTCTCTTGGTTAGCTTGAGAGCAACCGTGCCTCGTTCTGAGATGAACTGAGTCAGATCCCAAGTCTGCACGACCGGCTGCTCGAGTCGTTATGTACCGCTTTCCATATCGTTCACAGGAAGACTTTGAATTGCGGTCACCAGATCACGGCACGAGTTGTCCGGCACACCGCCGATTTCCCTCTCTACGGCTGCGAAAACTTCGGGGGTGCGAACCGCTCTCTCTGGGCGGCGTTTCGCCCGTATCCACAATGTTGTCTGAAGAGATGCGGTCATTCAACTTCCATCCGCGGAAGGATACTTCCCTGTCGTCCCTCTTCGATTGCTCTTCGGAAGGCGCATTTCCGTTTTCATCTCCGAAACTCGGTTTAGAATCGGTGATTCGAGAGTATGTCGAACTTTTTTCCGACCCCAACTTCAACAGGCTCGTAAATCTCCAATACCCATCGGAGTCGCGATCTCCGAAACCGGGATCCCAGTTGTGTGTGTGATTCGCTAGGCGAAGAATACCACAGACAATAGATTCCTCGAGGGGTGCGGCGACTAATTTCAGCTCTCAGCCGCCCGTGCGCTTGATCAGGGTCGCGGTGCGATTCAGCTTGACGGGCAGCGGCTCATCGCAAAGGGATGAGCGAAGGATCCTTCAGCGCTCACCTCCGGAAGAAGTTGCCCTAGTCAGAAATGTTGTCCTTCTTCAGCGTCTCCTGAGACTAGGATCCGCGAAAGCCCGCATTCTCAAGACCGCGATCCGCGGGCGCATGCAAGTAATGAGTCAGCACCGCGGGCTAAAACCTGTGGGCTTCAAACGCAAAAGCCCGCGTTTCAAATATCGATCATTCAAGTATTCCGATAGCTATTTTCGAACTCCGCTACCAATTGGTGCGAGTCAATATTTCGGAGGCCAGCTCCCCCAAGCCCGTAGTCTTCGGAACCGCGGTCTTTCCGTTACGGTTACCGGCTCGTAATCGACGCCTAGTCCTTTTTTGAAATTAAAGTCAAAGACGAAGTGGGTGAGAAGCATCGTCTCCGAGCCCACCAAAACAGATGGTGATCGCTTCCCTGGTACTCGACCGGTCACCCTCGACAGCTTGACTCTGGGAAAGTGTCCAAAAACTCTCGCAGAGTCACCTGGAAGAGCGATGAGAGACGATTCCTTTTGCTGATTGGCGTGAACGCCCGCCTCTATCTCCTGGATGAGTATGGAACCATATTCGACGTTTCTAACCTGGGCTTCCCGCGCAGGAAAACCCGGAGCGGTCTCTGTTCACCAGGCTCCTCGGCGGAGAGATCGTTCTTGATGAGCAGGGAGACAAGATCATCCCGCGTTCAACCTGATTCGGGACATTGCCCACCTCCGAGTGTCGCAGTCGGTAAACGGGACTTCGATACCGGAATGTGGTGCATCCAAACGGAGATACTCAACGCTAAGAAAAAAGCAATCCGTCGCGGCATCATCAACATTCCAAATTAACCTTTCGGAATCGGGAAGGAAGACTTTTTCGCCATCGAGATCATGGAAAAGATCCTAGGAGAAAAATTCGGCAAGGTCGTTCCGCACGCCATACGAAGTGAACTCCCACAGCCCATGAACGTGGACTATTCGCCAGGCTTGTGGACGGGGCTCCTCGAGTGGGATTCAGTGTCGGCCTTGACGCCCTCAGTGTAGCGTATCTGGGGGATGGGGACAGAGGGGGCGCAAAGCTGATAGGGGGCGTGGAATCCTCATAGATTCTCTCCCCGTAGCCGTAACCGCAGAATAAACTATATTCGTCTTCCAAACGAATAATCGGCCCAGAAATCTGAGGGGCGCAAGAATGGAGTCGGAATTCGTTCATATCCGTGTCTACATTGGACATTCAATTTGTCTCGGCAACGAGATCTCGCCCCAGAGAAGTCGGGGGCGCAGAGCTGAGGGGCACGGAAGAGATGACGTTACAAAATGACTCTGACTGCAATGAAAACTCACCTCATCTCAGGCACAGGAACATGCACCAGAAGGCTGAAAGCTTGCATCGGTACTAGTCTGTTTGGCTACCGCAGAGAAGAAGTCGCCAGAATAGCGCTTTCTGAGCCCGCTCTATCGAGTGCGGGAGCCAAACAGACTAGCGCATAGGGCATAGGCAGCTAGCCAGCGCAGGCGGGTAGCAGATGGAGAGAAGGAAGGCTTGTAGTAAACAGGGGCACGTGCCTAGCTCAACATGATAGGTCCGGGAGCCCCTTGACGCCATTGAAGTCCGAACCCTCGAACACGAGCGCGGACCCTCTTCTGCACGAAGCGGTACCACATCTCGGCGGCAGTCGTACTTGACACATCGATATCAACTACCGACGCGCTGCATTCGATAATCTTCCCACAGAATCGAGTTGCAGGGATGAGTTTCTGGAAATTCAGAAGATAATAGGTTTGACGCAGTTTGATCGAATTTATTTTTTCTACCGTGGAGTCAGCCACCGTGGAAGCTTTGAATCCACGCGCGGTTCGCCGCCGCACCGTTTCCTCGACCCCGCTGCATGTGCAGATAATGAGTGTCTGTATGTGCAAGATCGCTCCCTTTGTTGGCGCGCTGTGCTGGCCTCAAGTCGCCTAAAACACGAGTGTAGCTCAGCCACAGGGAACGATGTTCTCACGTCGAACAGGAGAACAGTGCCCGGATTCCAGCACCGGAGAACCGTTGGTGTGGTTCGGCACGGTACCGTCTTCAGTGTCGGCTTAATCCACAGCCTCCCGGAGCTCATTTACCGTGACTTGGAGCGGACTGATAATCCAGCCGGAGCGATTCCGCAAGGAACGTGGACCACTGACCATGTTAAGCGTGATCACCCGTGGTACCCGAGAGCTGCGGTAGCCGAACAGACTACAACCCTTGCATCACTATCTCTTGAGGGGGCAGAGCTGAAAACAAAGGGATTCGAAGTTCTGTCAATCTCGTCCACTGGAGCAGAAACTGAATCGGAATCGAGATCCGGATCGCGGCCCGCGGAGCTGAGGGGCGCAGAGTTGGAGTTCCAGTTCGATCTTTCGGAGAAACTTCGTGATGAGATCAGGGCCGGCCTTACGGCAAATGGCGCCCCGGGCGAAAATCCCCGAAGCGCCCCTCAGAGATATGATAGATAGATAAGTTCACTAATGCCCGACAAGCTTACTTGATGCAAAACCAATTGCCAATCGCTGGTGTCTTGGATTAGTGGCGCACCACGCACCACAGATAAACTGAATTCAATTTGAGAAGGAATTTCCGTGAAAAGAGAACGAGGATTCCAGAGTAAAACTTTACGGGCTCTATTTGATGCGAACTCGGAAAGCACGTCACCGAGATCCGAACCCCGCAACTTCGTGATCTATGGAGAGCATTGCCGGTGATGATAAACGATCATCTGACATGGCAGATGTCAAATAAGTTTTGATGAGCTTTAGTTTCGCAAAACTCCTTTCGCTGCTAGCCACCGTTACTGGGAGGGTTAACGAAATTTGCAGCGCTACCCAAATAATTGGGAATAGATCGATCGCTGAATTATCCTCGAGGTACTGCGGAATCTGTTGGGGATCACATCTCTCTAGTGGTATAACTTGGCGAGTTCGTGCAAGCTCTTCGCAGAGCTCCTGTTCGCTTATATCACACCGGTCGGCCGCGCTGCGCGCGGTTGGACGGCGCTCCCTGCCATCGAGGCACTTTTCTCTCCCTTCACTGGTTCAGCATTCTGATTTTGAAAAATTTGGTCAGATTGGTCTCGGAATCACCCCTCCAGAGTTTGAAAGAAATGCTCAGATTTGCCCCGGAATCACCCTCCAGAGTTGGGAAGTAATGCTCAGATTGGCCCCGGAATCATCCCTCCAGAGTTGGAAAGTAATGCTCAGATTGGCCCGGAATCACCCCTCCAGAGTTGGAAAGTAATGCTCAGATTGGCCCCGGAATCACCCCTCCAGAGTTGGAAAGTAATCCTCAGATTGGTCTCGGAATCACCCCTTCAGCGTTGGAAAGAAATGCTCAGATTGGCCCTGGAATCACCCCTCCAGAGTTGGAAAGTAATGCTCAGATTGGTCTCGGAATCACCCCTCCAGCTTTGGAAAGGAATGATCAGATTGGTCTCGGGATCACCCCTCCAGAGCTGGGAAGTAATGCTCGGATTGGTCTCGGAATCACCCCTCCAGAGTTGGGAAGAAATGCTCAGATTGGCCCCGGAATCACCCCTTTAGAGTTGGAAAGTAATGCTCAGATTGGTCTCGGAATCACCCCTCCAGCTTTGGAAAGGAATGATCAGATTGGTCTCGGGATCACCCCTCCAGAGTTGGGAAGTAATGCTCAGATTGGCCCCGGAATCACCCCTCCAGAGTTGGGAAGTAATGCTCAGATTGGCCCCGGAATCATCCCTCCAGAGTTGGAAAGTAATGCTCAGATTGGTCTCGGAATCACCCCTCCAGAGCTGGGAAGTAATGTTCAGATTGGCTTCGGAATCACCCCTTTAGAGTTGGAAAGCAATGCTCAGATTGGCCCCGGAATCACCCCTCCAGAGTTGGGAAGTGATGCTCAGATTGGCCCCGGAATTACCCCTCCAGAGTTGGAAAGTAATGCTCAGATTGGTCTCGGAATCACCCCTCCAGCTTTGGAAAGAAATGCTCAGATTGGTCTCGGGATCACCCCTCCAGAGCTGGGAAGTAATGCTCAGATTGGCCCCGGAATCACCCATCCAGAGTTGGGAAGTAATGCTCAGATTGGCCCCGGAATCACCCCTCCAGAGTTGGGAAGTAATGCTCAGGTTGACCCAGGAATCACCCCTCCAGAGTTGGGAAGAAATGCTCAGATTGGCCCCGGAATCACCCCTCCAGAGTTGGGAAGTAATGCTCAGAGTGACCCCGGAATCACCCCTCCAGAGTTGGAAAGAAATGCTCAGATTGGCCCCGGAATCACCCCTCCAGAGTTGGGAAGTAATGCTCAGATTGGCCCCGGAATCACCCCTCCAGAGTTGGAAAGTAATGCTCAGATTGACCCCGGAATCATCCCTCCAGAGTTGGAAAGTAATGCTCAGATTGGCCCCGGAATCACCCCTCCAGAGTTGGAAAGTAATGCTCAGATTGGTCTTTGAATCACCCCTCCAGAGTTGGGGAGTAATGCTCAGATTGGTCTCGGAATCACCCCTACAGCGTTGGGAAAAAATGCTCAGATTGGTCTCGGAATCACCCCTACAGCGTTGGGAAAAATGCTCAGATTGGCCCCGGAATCACCCCTCCAGAGTTGGGAAATGATGCTCAGATTGGCCCCGGAATCACCCCTCCAGAGCTGGAAAGTAATGCTCAGATTGGCCCCGGAATCACCCCTCCAGAGTTGGGAAGTAATGCTCAGATTGGCCCCGGAATCATCCCTCCAGAGTTGGAAAGAAATGCTCAGATTGGCCCCGGAATCACCCCTCCAGAGTTGGGAAGTAATGCTCAGATTGGCCCCGGAATCACCCCTCCAGAGTTGGGAAGTAATGCTCAGATTGGTCTCGGAATCACCCCTACAGCGTTGGGAAAAATGCTCAGATTGGCCCCGGAATCACCCCTCCAGAGTTGGGAAATGATGCTCAGATTGGCCCCGGAATCACCCCTCCAGAGCTGGAAAGCAATGCTCAGATTGGCCCCGGAATCACCCCTCCAGCGTTGGGAAGAAATGCTCAGATTGGCCCCGGAATCACCCCTCCAGAGTTGGGAAGTAATGCTCAGATTGGCCCCGGAATCATCCCTCCAGAGTTGGGAAGTAATGCTCAGATTGGCCCCGGAATCACCCCTCCAGAGTTGGAAAGTAATGCTCAGATTGGTCTCGGAATCACCCCTTCAGCGTTGGAAAGAAATGCTCAGATTGGCCCCGGAATCACCCCTCCAGAGTTGGAAAGTAATGCTCAGATTGGTCTCGGAATCACCCCTCCAGCTTTGGAAAGGAATGATCAGATTGGTCTCGGGATCACCCCTCCAGAGCTGGGAAGTAATGTTCAGATTGGCCCCGGAATCACCCCTCCAGAGTTGGGAAGTAATGCTCAGACTGGCCCCGGAATCACCCCTCCAGAGTTGGAAAGTAATGCTCAGATTGGTCTCGGAATCACCCCTCCAGAGTTGGGAAGAAATGCTCAGATTGGCCCCGGAATCACCCCTACAGAGTTGGGAAGTAATGCTCAGATTGGCCCCGGAATCACCCATCCAGAGTTGGGAAGTAATGCTCAGATTGGTCTCGGAATCACCCCTCCAGCTTTGGAAAGAAATGCTCAGATTGGTCTCGGGATCACCCCTCCAGAGCTGGAAAGTAATGCTCAGATTGGCCCCGGAATCACCCATCCAGAGTTGGGAAGTAATGCTCAGATTGGCCCCGGAATCACCCCTCCAGAATTGGGAAGTAATAGTAATATTGGTCCCGGAAGCACCCCTCCTGAGTTGGGAAGTAATGCTCAAATTGGTCTCGGAATCACCCCTCCAGAATTGGGAAGTAATAGTCCGATTGGTCCCGGAATCACCCCAATATGATCCAGAATAGGTGCGGACAAACAGATAAACTGACAAACTTACAGACGAAGCCGATTATATATAGTAAGGAGTAAGGATGACCCGCAAAAGCCCCACTCGAGGCAGTCCCTCACGAGACGGTTTGCTGGTTCCGACGAGTTTCATCAACCTTCGTTTTTTTCTGCTTATAAACTGAATGGCTCGTCGTATCACGCTCAAGTTTGTCTCAAAATGTTCGCGATTGAATTCTCTATCAAAAAGCTTCGCGGAAGTTGGCTGTGGGGACTACAGTTTTTTCGTTTTCGGCGGGAGAAGGGGCCACTCTTCGGTGCTCACCGACGAAATTTGACTTTTGATATTCTCTAGCTCACTGACCGTGGCTCCGATTAGAACGAAAGGGTCTCGGCCATTAAGGCTTGGCCATCGGCCCCGTGGATTTTGCACTACTCCTGACAAAACTTGGTGAACTTCGAAAGCTCATATCTCGGCTCCCAGATGGGTTACAGCGCCGATCGAGTTATTTTTGGAAAGCTGAAGAAGAGAGCTATCAAATGACATACATGCCGTTTGGATGGAATATGGCCGAATACCTTTAAAATCTATGAATTCGAGACCGATGCTGAAATGGATAGCGTCGAGTGCGCACTCTGGAGTCGAGCTGAATCGAAAGGTCACTGAGAGTCGAAGGCTTTGCGAAAAAAAAATCCAAAGAAAGAGAGGCGCTTTTTTTTTTCGCTGAAAATATTTTCTCCTTGGACTCTCCCTCCCCCCCGCGGCTTACAGCCGTTGCGCCCGGGCGGTCAGCTATGCCCAGGTGCTCGAGCCTAACATGTATGCATGTTTTGAGCTCCGACTTCATCACTAGAGAGCTCAGGGAGCGACGAAATCGGAGGGTCCACCGGAGAAAAAAAATATTCGCGGCGAAACAAAAGCGCCTCTTTTTTTTTTTTTTCATTTCGCAAAACTTTCGACTCCCAGTGACCTTTCGATTCAGCTCAACTTCAGAGTGCGCACTCGACGCTATCTATTTTCGCATCGGTCTCGAATTCATCGATTTTAAAGGTATGCGTCCATCTTCGATCCAAACGGCATGTATGCCATATGCCTTTCGATAGCTCTCTTCTTTAGCTTTCCAAAAATAACTCGATCGGCGCTGTAACCCATCTGGGAGCCGAGATATGAGCCTTTGAAGTTGACCAAGTTTTGTCAGGAGTAGTGCAGAATCCACGGGGCCACTAATGGCCGAGACCCTTTTCACCAGAGATAGTTCTGTTACTGGTCCACATGTTCCCAAATTTTCATGAGTCTCGCTTGCTCAGGAGCAGAGATAAAAAAATCCAACCTGGGAAAAATCACGAAAATCCAAGAAATCGGGATAACAAAAAAACTAGAGCGAATCCGAGGAAACGGTTAACAGATTCGGAATCTACGACCTCGGTTTTCCCCATCCTAGGTGTCAGCTTCCTTGTTACGTTTTTTCTGTCGGGCAGTGTATTTCGGTCAAAATTTATCCGATCTGGGTTGTTTTTTCCTTGATCGAAAGCGCTTGACGAGACGGACCTTTCTGCGCGTTTTCGGGCAGATGAGCGCCCAGTGACTTTTTGGATGAAAAAAAGTTATCGTATCGACCCGGTTTGGCTCGAACTAAGAAACTTTTGGCATCACGGAAATTTCCGAAATCGGCTTCCCTGAGAAGTTACGGGCGGTTCTTCACGGGAGAGATCGGCAGGGGGTCTGGGGGGCTCAATTCAGAGGGATCTCGCATTGAATACCGTTTCTCTGGTTCGCAACCGATCTACGCGCTCTCGAGCGAGCGTTTTGTAGCTGGGATCGAGAGGAATCTTCCCGTTTTCCATTTTTCAGAATCGGTTGAGAATCAGCGATTCCCTGCTGGCCTCTTGTAGGGGCCATGAATTGAATTGAGGAAAACTTCGACGAGCTCTGGAAAACGTAACACTGATCTGATCCTCGAAAATAAGAATGCGAAAAGATGCGTCTCTTCCAGAGCTGCCGCTCGGAGAAAAAGATCCCAGATCGAATAGAATTTGAAATACGGTTCGAAACAAGGAGGTCACGAAAATGTTGCAGCTTAGAGGACGCACCCTGTACATTGTATTGAAAAAAATGAAGTTAACATGCGGAATGTGCATTCTCCAAGCCGAATATGTGACTTGCATATTCATTATGCCAGTGACGATTTGCAAGGGAATATCGTTCCCACTCCGACCAGGATTCGCTCCCCGTGGAACAGCTTCGAACACACACTCTTCTGTCAACTCATCGGATTACCCTTCTTTTAACTCGCACTCGATTCATGTTCGAACTGAACGATCACAATTTTTGTTCATATTTGTGAAGATTGTGCTCCACAAAGCGCGTCCCTCGCCTCATGGCGGATGTCAGCGGACTGTCAATCCTGATTAGGTGGGGAATCACAACACATTCACCATTCATGTTGACACCGCGGAATCGGATGTCGAAGTTTCGTCAGACATCGATTCCGAGACAGCAACTTCTCGAAACACGACGCTGGAGGAGTCTCGCAACACTGTCAGTGAACGAAACATCGCGAATCCGTGGAGGAACTCCGAGACTGAGCTTTCGCTTCGACCGAGGAATGGCTACGCAAAGACGAGGAGGCACCTTTGAAAGTCTCTTCGAAGAGTTCGGCCCGGACATCTTCATGATCATTGGAGACTCCATCAAATGCGGTCTGTGCTCGACAACCCTTGAAAGATCCCGAAGATTCAGTATCATACAGCATCTAACGACGAAGGAGCACATAAATCTCTGCGATTCCACCGGATTTCTCTCGAAAGAAGGCAGGCTGATCGGGCTTCAAATGAAGGTGAATCACGAGAGAGCCGATTTACCGCAGACTTACGCGAAGCTTTCTTGAAGGCTGACATACCTCTGGAAAAACTTCAGAACGAATCCTTGGAGAATTCCCTCGAGGCCTGGTCCGGTCAGCATGTACCGAGTNAATCCGGAGAGACTTGGCCCCCTGACGTCCCTGAGACCATATTCTCCAGACCTGGAGGGGTGATTCCGGGACCAATCTGACCATACTTTCCCGGGTCCGTAAACACCTAGTGGAGGGCTTACTGATCACACCCCGAGCCTCGGTGACTAGCATCTAGACCCGAAGCGAACGAGGGTGTCTCGCGACCTGGGTTGGGGAAAGTTCGCGAAAGTTGGAGTCCAGAATGTCCAGAGGGATCGCAGGGGGCCTCCTACGAAACCTCCCTACGATGACCCAGAAAGGCAGCTCCCGAAACCCCTTCATTAACCGCCCCGATCACTTCCTCCCATTCATCCCTCTTCGCCATCCGAATCAGTCCGTGGAGGCCCTCATAGGGCAGTACGTATGTATTGCTCGACTTCGGGCGATGGACGAAGCTTCTGTCGGTTCTCGTCTACCAAGCCGTTTCGCCCTGTCTCGTTTGCGGAAACCATACGCTCCGGTCACCGTGTCTTCGCTCAGACTCTCGCATCCCTTGACAAGTAAGGCACGGAGGACGGTTTCGTCTGGCCTCCGCAGCTGCCACACCTTACGCTGGACTGCTGGTACACGAATTTCGTCAGCCAGGGCATACTAAAAGTAGAGGTACCTGTTATCGCTCTGACTGTCTCACTGCGGAACCCTCCAGCCAGAGACCCTGCCGATCATCTCTTCTCAAACAAAAGTGAGACCGAGCTGGGATTCCTGCAGCTGACCGTCCCTCGCTCTTCTGAGCGTGGGCTCGACTCCGTCGTTCAGGAGGCTGCCGTCCACTCCAGGATCTCTCGTCCTCGTTGATCTCCCCGCAAGCTCCCCCAGCTGGGTGGAGCCGCGTTTCTCCGCAACTCTTGCAAAGTCTCTTGCAACTGAGAAGTGCCCCCTGCCTCTCCCGTTGATCGCATCCTCAATACCCATGAAGGACTCCTGGATTTGGAGTGTAGTGCACTCAGTTGCTGAGAGTGCTGGCTCTCGTCCGTGCCGTCGAACGTGCACGCATGCGACGCTTCGAAGCAGCCGACAGCACCACCACACGCCAGAGAGCGATGCGAATCTATATTTTCCTCTCCTTCCCGCAATGCATTTATTTCATTTTTCTGCCTACATGTTGGTTCTCAATTATATCTGATCTCACGAATACATCCATCGCCCTGGCGCTACACTGTGGACAATGCACTGGAATCGAGTGAACCAGGGTTCCAGTGGAAACACTCAAAGCGCTTCCAAGCGGCCTCCGGTCCAACTACCTTATTCACTCCACGAAGGTGCCGGGACCCTAGGTTCCGACTCCGTTTCGTAACGACTTCCTCATCCGATTCTGTCCAGCAGCGCTCGGAACATGGAACCGTCCATCATCTGGTTCTCGTCTCGGAGGTCTTCTATGGCTTTCCTCACCTGTGGAGAAGAGGTCGTCGCAAGCGCCGTTCTGTATACCAGTCCCGGTTATGACGGAGCAGCTTCTGAATTGAAAAAAAACCAACTGCACTCACTCGCTTGGCGAAATCTCCTGGAGCTTCGTCCTTCCCGCAGTGAATAGGCCTGCCCAAATGAGTCCTGCGAAGGTGGGCAAGTGATATTTTTCTGAGTACTCCTGAGATAGGAACCTCAGCGTTCTCTTGAGAACCCTGAAATACCCCGCTAGAGTCTCTGGAGACTCTCCGGTCCGTTATTGTCATAGGAAGCATGATGGCTCCGTTTACCATCGCTTTGCCGTCCGAGTACCGCAGTTATGATGGCACGTTCAAGCATGAGGGCGTTCTACCTCTTGAGAATTCCGGAAGAAAGACGAGTGGATCGACGCCGTTCAGGCCGGGCCCGAATGAGAGGCCTCTAGTTGTCTATAAGAAGACGGGTGGCCCTCGAAATGGAACAGTCACAAAGCGTATTGCTTGACGGGCTCTCCATCGAAGCTGGGAGTCGCAGGTATACGCCTTTATTGCGCATGTCCGTCTCTGGATTCGGGTGGCCTGTATCCGGATGACCTGAATCCGGCTCCTACCCGAGTTAGAGTGAACCTCAAATCGGACCAGCGTGTCGTCTCCGAGGGATTGACGAATCAGACGAGTCGTGGGTCAGTCGACGTAATCCGGCCCAAGGATCATCCCAATCCTGTGCTTTCGTAGATCATTGCGTGAGAGCGGCCAGAAAAGATTTGGAAGGGGTTCTCTGTCAAGCTCTCGCTGTTCGGAAGCTCTCATGTTGCAGAATAACGCATTAATAATTCACTACGAGAGACTCCTGAGTCACCCAGCCTGCTCTTTGGCAGACAGACATGTTTTTTTAATTTTTCCTTTTCCTTCTTTCATTGTACTCCCTGAACCATTCTAAGAGGTGTCTCTCCAGGGGCGTCTCCCTTGTTGAAGTCAGCGGGAGAAATGTAGTGTTAATACCCAAAGGGAGAAGTTACATGGGAGAGTGCGGGAAGTGCTGAAGGGGGAGTGGGAGGAGGTTACGAAAGGGGTCACGGAGCTCTTGCGGCTGGGTCTCCATTGGCGGCGTCCTTGTTCTCCGTGATTCGTGTCACGAAGGAATTGACGAGCTGCCATGCCCGGCGGCTTTCGAGCATATAGTCGTCGAGGCGCTTGCATGGACACAGAGAAAGGAGGTTGCTCTTCCGGAAGCAGGCCGCACTGATGTCTGCAAAAGCCGTGCAGGACTCAAACGTGTGTGCAGGTGGACATCATTCTCCCCGGTCCGCTGGTCCGGAAAGTGATTTTCCGTTAGGAGAGACCCTGCTGAAGGATTTAACACCGACTGAATCGGTCTCAATCATCGGTCGGCGGCCGATAATTTTCCGGACTGGGCGGACTGCCCCGATCCAATCGGCAGTGCGGTGCTAAATGTTCCAGTGGAGGGAGTCCGGATCATCAGAATCGGAGCTACAGCGGTGTGCAATCCCTCAGCAGGGTCTCTCCTAACGGAAAATAACTTCCCGGACCATCGGACCAGGGCGAATGATTTATCGGACTGGCTGGTCCGAAAATTCAGGTTCCGCTCGGTCCGCGGCGGGTTCCGGACTCCGGAATCCGGAAATGTCCGGATGTCTATGTGCAGGGCTATCCGGGACGCCGGCGTCACAGTGGGGGCAGCTGGAGCTCGGCATATCCCTGACCCTGTGGTGGTACGTTCAAGAAAATCCATGACCGGCGAGAAGCTGGGCGAAAGGGTAGGAGAGGTTGCCGCGCTTCGGGTCGACCCAAGCAGAGATGTGCGGTTTCAACGATTTCGTCTAGAAGCCCAGCTCACCCTCGCCGATACCGTTCCACCTGGATTGCAATGAGTCATTGGGACGGTCTTTTGGGTAGGTTTCGGCTCCGTCGTCTGCGTTGCTGAGGCTCGTGGGTTGACTGGAGGAGGTGACCCGGAGGTCATGGGGGCTTGTCCAGCAATAATCTGTAACGCTACGTTGGAAGCCGTGCGCTTCGCGCGGCAGGTGGCTAGGACTATGGGGCGCTGAGTCTTTCCAAGTGGTGAAGGAGGGTGGCTTAGAGGACCATGCTGCGAGGGAAAAGTCGCGCGATCGCCCGGGCAGCCCTGTCACCCCTCTCGGCCGCGTAGCGGACGTGTTGGGCGCCTGTTAGTCCGGAATCAAGGATAATACCGAGGTTTATGGCCGCCTTTGTGGTCTACATGGAGTGGAAAGTTGAGGGACACCGCGGAAGTCTTTTCCCTTCCCCCACGGAAGATGGCAACCGTCTTCCGCGGAGCCAGTTCCAGCCCCGAAAAGGTCATTCAGGCTAGGACGTCAGCGAGGGCCGTGTCTGCTTGAACTTCTAGAATTAGCGGGTCGGCGTCGCAGATGATACCGGCGAGATCATTGGCCCAGGCGATAGATGCAATCGAGGGGGGCAGGGTCGTGCGTGATGTTCCACGGGGCCGGTCCGAGGAGCGAACCCTGCGGGACACCCCTGTCACCCCGTAGCTTCTGTCCTTCTAGATGCTCCGACGGTTACTGAGGCAGCTGGGTATGCATATCCGTAGATATGAGGGCACTGCTGTTCTTCCCAGGGCGTTGTTGATGGCAGCCCAACTCACCGAGTTGGAAGCTTTTCTCTCGTCCTCGGAAATGGCGAGGCAGTAGGATAGGGCGCGGAATGATTTCTGTCTGTGGGTTTCTGCGATATCCGAAACGGATATGATGGCTTGGAGGGTGGAGTGTCCCCTCCTGAATCCATCTTGGCTCGGTGAGAGAGCCGCGCGGTATTCGATTCCGCTAGTCAGTCTGAGATTGATGAGATGTTCGGTCGCCTTCGAGAGGGCTGGCAAGCAGGAGATGGGCCTGTGGGCCGACGGATCGTCTGCGGCTTTGCCCGCTTTCGGGCTGAGAGTCGAGGTCTGGGAGCTCACCTTAGTTTCAGCTTCTCAGCACGTTCTTGACTTCGTCCCGGGTGACGGGAGGAAGTCGAAGGGGTCATCGAGGTCGAAAGTCGGGGGGACCGGCGGAGGATGAGCGGGAAAGAGCGCAGCCAGGGTGCCGGGGATGAGTTCGTCGGGTAGGGGAGGGCGGGAACCGGGAAGCTCCTTGTAGGCATTCCCGAAGGAATGGGATCCCCCGTTGATTCCGTTTAGGAGACCTTTCCACTTACCAGCTTTACTTCGAGCTATGTCATGGCGGAACGTTCGCCTCGCTCCTCGGTGTTGCTCTTCGGCGATGGCCAGCCGGTTCGAGTCGTATCGAGCTTCAGCTCGGGTCAGTCGTCGTTGGGCCGCAAGCTCCCCTGTCTTCTGCGGTCTCTATGCACCACCAGTACTTGGGTGCGCGGTGGGAGGGGGCGCTACGTCGGGGTCCGCTCGCTTCGTTACAAACGTCTTCTAGAAGTTTAGTTATGGTTTCAGGTTTGAAGTCTGCTAGGCGTGGAACTCCTTGATAGAGGAGTCTGTTCAGGCCGAAGTCCGTTTTTCGATGGCTTTGGATCGGAGGAGAGGGGGGAGAGAGTCTTCCGGTATTATTCGGATCTACGTGGAACAAACTGCGTTATGTGGGGCGGCTCACCGGGAAGGACATAGACCACCCTCCCCCCTACCCCTCCCCTCTCCGGGATCGATCTCACCTGACTTCTCGGAGTCTAGGCAGGTGATTTTGGGCTCGATCTAATCATGTTCTTGGGAGTCTTCGGAGGTGGCTCCGGAATCGATCTTACCACACGCCTCGGAGTCTCGGTAGGTGAATCTTGAATCGATCTAACCATACTTTTGAGAGACACCATTCGCTGTCTAGCCGAATAAGGAGACGATTCTGAAATGGTGCTGATCCAGTGAAGAGGTAGAACCTGCATTTCAAAAACTGCCAGATTGTGTTTGCTCACATGTGTGACCGGGAAACGAATATCAACCAAGAGGCGCACCGCTGCGATACTATGCTAGCGAGAATCGCCCCCCCCCCCCAGGTCTTCTGACATCACATGTAAGGCAATGTGTATCCTTACTAGATATGATCGGCTCCGTCTGTCAGTTCGTCCGCATTCCTTCTGGAATACATGGGGGTGATCACGGGACCAATCTGTTTTCCGAATATGGGAGGGGCGATTCCGGGACCAATCAGAGTATACGTTTCCGATTCCGGATTTTCGATAGAGGGTTTGGTGGCCCCCGTTCGTTCGGTGAGGGCTTCTCTCAACGACTCCGCTGAGATGTTCGGTCTGATGTCTCGGATGATTATCCCGGTATCGCCGGAGGCTGGGAGGGTTGAGGTTGTGAGCTGAGTGCTCCTGTGGATGGTCTCTGCGGAGGCCGGAGCGGAGTTAGGCTAGGTTTCTTCTACCAGGAGCTTGATATGACCGGATGGGGTCTAAGCTACTCGGGTTACTCGAGCCCCCTCTGTGATGGGGTTGACAGAGGGGGCTCGATGACATGAGGCGTAGTGCGCCAGCGTACGAGTGAGCTCCCGCATCCAAAGTCATGGCAGTGAGTTTGATGGACTCCTTCTCGTGAGCTTTGCCATACAGCTCAAGGGAGAGATCGGAGAAGTGGGCCAGCTCAGCTTCGGAGGTCTTGGGCACGATGCGGATCTCGGACGCGGCGGGATTGGCTACGAAAGCCAGCGAGACGTCCTTCTCCGCCAGCCTTGCGCAGATCGCGCGCGCGGCTTCCAGAAGTCGGGCGGTGGAGGAGTTTAGGTCGGATCCGGTAACGGGCAAGGAGGCCGCGACGAGAAGTCGGCACGAGGAACCGTCTCCTCGGCTCCGTCAAGTGGGATTGAGTCGCCGTTCTGGAGAGATACGGTCTTTCCTTTGCTGAGGAGGTGGGCGGCGGTCGGCAGGCTTCAGAACTTGATGGCCGGTTGCTCAAGAAGTCTTGACAGAAGGCTCGGGCCTCCTCGTGCTCCGTCAGGATGCTGGCTCCTACGATCCTCATTAGGGTGAAACACCTCTGCGGCCAGTCCTCGGCGGGCAACTCGTCGAAGTCCTCGTCGTCGACGGAGCTGCGAAGGCGGTCTCGTATTCCGTCGGCCCGTGGATCGGTTGAGGTCTGCGTGGATCGCGTCGCCCGAGAGGGATTCGCGATAAGGGCGGAAGCGGTGAGGCCGTGGTTTCGGGCGCGTCGGAGGATTTCTCCGAGGTAGGACATGTGGAGCGTTGCACTCTCCCGAATGTCACTCTGGGTGCTCGAGCACCCGGCGATGTTATCTTCGACAGCAACGCCAGATCAGAGAAGAGTGGCCAGATCGTCGAGTGTCACCGGGTCTGGGAGTGTTCCCTCGGTGTCTCCTCGAGGGGTTTCTGCTTGCAGGCAGGTCTCTCCGGGGGCAGAACTGCCCTCCTTTGCATGCTTGGCCGTGTTGTCCGGAGGGGTGATCGCATCAGCATCTCGACAGACCTGTTCGGCGATGGCGGGGAGTAGCACGCCGTTTTCCAGGTTACGAAAACATCGGTGGTAGCAGGGGAGGATCCTCTAGGGGCCCAGGTTGTGAACCGCTTTGTAAGAAGGACCAATGTATCTGGATGAGACTCCAGCGGATTATATCCCGCAGACTCGTTGCCACTCTCTGATCAATGTTCATACTGCACGGTGAAGTTCACCTCCCTAGCGGATCGAGTTCAGGGAGCGTCACTCGAAGAGTTGGGAACAAGGGAGGGCTTGCCCCACCTGCTTATTCAATTGCTCTGATTAACGGTATTCTGTGCGAGAAAAATCACGACTCAGCACATGAAGTGAAAGCTTTTGTATGAATGGATCGGGCAGCCCCAATCAGGCACTGCAGATCTGGCTCATAACAACACTATGCGGCCTTTAATCTCGTCTTCCGACTTCGAACACTTCCAAGTCCTGAAGGCAGTTAGTGATCGACGACTGAAGTTTTGCTCACCGCAATTTCACAGGAAGGCCGCCGAATCCCAAAAGAAACGCCAGCCTATGTTCCTCCCAGAGCTTTTTGAAGAGTGCTGCAATTCGTTCCGAAACTGAGGGTGAAGAAACCAGGGAAAGAGCTTCACAGGATCGGTACCTGAACTGACCCAAGGAACCAACCTTTGCATCCGAAGAAATGACACCTCTGGAATTCACGGATGTTCTCAGTGAACATCGGAATAATCGGCACTCCAGCTTCCTTGGCGGCAGCAGCGAATCCGCATCGGCTCAAGAACTCAACGCTGGCGACAAAATGGATTCCAGTGAGACCAACGCCTAGTCGTCGACAGGCACGCTCACTAGGCCAGCTTACAACCCGTTTCTGTGCATATCGACCAAAACTGTCCTAACGTCAAGCAAAATTTCATACTTCGAGTAGTAGGAATATCGGTTGGAGTCTGTGCTACAACCTGTAATTTTCGCTGAACAGGGTCTCGTAGTCGCCCCCGGGAGCAACAGCCCTCAGGGCACCCTGCTTCAGGTCGTGTATCATTTTCGTGCGGCCATCGGCGGAGAAGCCGAATGTCTGCAATTGGGAGAACACCTGTAAGTCTAATTCTTCCCGACGATGATAATACCGAGGATGAAAATGCAGCGATTCCACCTTTGCCACGTTCCCTATGAAAGGTATTCTGAGAATATTCCTGTGAACCGTTCCTCCCATGATGCGACCCAGCTTCTCGAAAATGACGCCGTTCAAGAATATGGCATCGATCGGGGTGACCCCATGGTAAAAAACTATCAGAGCTCCCTTATCCCTTGGAGGTAGATTTTCCATTCCCTCAACTTCGTAGCCTGCGGATCAAGAGGACCAGGTTTCAGAACTTGGTCTCCACTGAGACCCATAGCTTCTTTCTTCGGAACAATTACACCGCAAGGAAAGCTCACCATGCATGACATTCATGTAAGGGAACCACAGGAATTTGTACGCGTAACGGATGAGGATGGGCTGCGCTCCTTCGAGGATCCCCAGTAGAGCGCACAGAGTACACGGCAATGAGGAAAGAGCCACGAGGGTCAAGAAACAATACGGAGCCAGGCTTGCGTATATCTAGGAGCACAGGAGGAAAGTTTTCATGATCGGGGTCTCCTTCCGCATGGAAGGTATCAAACCACAATCGGAGATATGGCATCAATCCATGTTTCACTCACAATGAAGGGCCTCAGATACCAGAACCGCCAGCCCCAGATCGGCAAGAAGATCGGCATGAATGACAGCAGGACACCGAAACATTGGAGCAGACGGCTCAGGAAATTAGTTTTCTCCCGAGACATTGCTGACCAGACTCCGAACTTGGGAGCAACAGAAGCAGTTCAATTCTCCAGCTGAAGCACAATGACTTGAACGGCCTGACGAAGGCCGAGAGAGGATTATTTCCCACTCCCCATCATTGAATTCCACTCTCCATTAGCGATCCATCTATGGTTCCCAGCTCGAAAACAGTTGCTAATAGGGAAACTCGTGAACATTCGCGTGTCGAGAAGGTCGAACGCGGAAACATTAGAACGAGATGAATGAGTGGAGCACTGGCTCGTGCTCACGATTTTTCCTGGTTCCATGAAGCATCATCGTTGCCTTGTTTCTTGTAGCAGCCGACCCTGAAAGCCTGTGAGTAATGACCGGTGGTGCCGCGGTATTGAGATGCTTGAATTATCCGGAAGTTCCTCATCAAAGACTTATGGAATAGGTTTCGTGCCATGTTATTGCATCGATCGATGTTTCGAATGGTTCAGACCTCTGAGCAATCGCGAATCGAACTCCCCAGCCAGTCGATGTCACCTTGCGTCGATGCATCGTCCCTTCTCGAGACCGACTCATTGTTAGTCTTGTCAGTTTCGGAGACCGGGTTTCTAGCATTTTCAGCGGAAGACAATCCGGAAGAGGGAAGCTGTGTGAAGGATGTGGAATGGTCAGTGCCTGAGCTTTCAGGTCTCAGCGATAAGAGGGAATCAACCTGAGGGAGAAAAAGGCCTGTGCCAGTCCAGTCATAGACTGGAGCTTTCGCATGCAGAATGCGTCCTCGTCGGTACCGAATTGAAGGATGAGCGAGGAAGTACGAAAATCATGAGCGCGATTTGGAATCGGGAATGGAAATCTTTCATACACTCAACCGCTTGTGCGCACTTCACCTCGTCAGCTTTCGGAGGACCAGACTTTCAACGTGTCGTTCAGGGAAAAACTAATTCACAAAAGCTCTGCTTGCGCTGGCTCCGTGGAGAAGTGCGATGTGAAGGCGGGGCTCGGCCGTTCGCAGACAACCTCTATCTACCGGCTACACCAAATCACTGTTAACTGGTTCATTTGGGAAGATGTTGATGATGAACGAGTCTCCCGGGAAGAAGTCGATGCGGCAAACGCATCGGAATCGTTGGTGGCCAACCAAGAGACCGTCGCACAGTGGCCAAATAGGTGGACAAAAGTCACATCGGAAGTTCGGTATTCTGAGAATCGGATCATATACCTAAGATGGTGAGAAGCTAGGAACGTTGTTTTATTTTGAATCCCAGGTCGTTTTCCCGCTCCCCCTGCGCCCCGCGAAATGAACAAAATCGGTACCCCCAGCACCCACTTTTTTCGTTGCTTGACTTTTCAGCGGAAATGAAAATGGAAAACCAAAGTGTGCCGATGGTGTATCGATTTTATACTTCTCTTGAGATCTGAGACAAGACACCGATTCACTCAGCCGGCCGGTTCTTGAACTCTGGCATTTATATGAGAATTATGAAAATCAGTCAAATTTCACCGAAAATCGCCTATTTTGACGAAGGGGGAAACAAGTTTGCGGGCATTTGCGGGCTACGGGGTCGGTACCGTGTTTCAGGCCAACCAGTCCAGCTCCCAACCGCACCAGTACTTTATTGCGGAAATTTGCGGAAATATGGGTTTTTCCCTTTTCAAAGTTGGTATTTTGAGCCCTTCGAACGCTTCGCTGAGACCACCGGCTCCCTACGCATATTTCTCTGGCATCCACCACCGCCCCCTCACGGAGAGCGTGAACGAATGCATCCATCTGCTTGGAAACATTGTAAACATGGGGCCCTGTTACCAACACCCTCGGCGTTCCGTGCCGGTTCAGAACTGAACTCGTGAGCAAAATTGTTGACTCGAGTGGAACTCTGTAGTGGTTTCCGGTGTGTTGCGGTAGTCTTCGAACGTTTAGAAGAGGGGTGGATCTGACACAAACCAGGACCTTTTCACTGTGCCGTGAGCAGATATTACAATTCTTTCGCGGCTTCAGCAAGAACGAGCGAGAGGACGCTTTCCTCAAGAATCTACTGGCTTCTGAGAAGTTAGATAAGGACAACATTGTGAATTACGCTGAATTTCGCCACTTCGTGCACAATATCGTAAAGACTCTCAACCCCAAACTGGAGGAATGCAGGAAATACAGGGTGGAATTCGAGACACAGTTTCCAGACTTGACTGGCGAAGGAAACTTCGAGTTCATTCTCAAAGTAAGAACAGAATCACCGGAAAACCCGCCGAGGCCTGGAGATCCAGTGATAGACCATCTGCTGAAACCTCAAGATGGGGATGCCCAGAAGTCATTGGAAACTATACAGTTGGATAGCGATAGCGAATTGGATGCATCAGTTGCATCAGATGAAACTGACTCCGAAGTCTCAGATGATGAAGGCCTGTACGTGTCAAGTTCAGAAGGGGAAGAAGAAACTGATCCGGAGGCAGAATAGTTCTACAGCTGTTCCATCTTCAACCGTTGAAACTCATTGTGCTGGTTAAAACAGATAAAGAAAACCTAGTATACCGTTTCCCATGTTTCTTATCCTCGCATCCATTCCTCGGCAAAATCAGGCTTTCTCGGTCGGAACGGTAAAAACCAAAATGGTCCCGAAACCGCGTAAAGACCACTCAAACTCAAATTTGATGGTCGGAAATGACTCCAGGAGCTAAAATTAGCCGGACATGGGTCTCAAATATTCTTGTCCACCTAGATCCCATTTTTTAGCCACTGTGCGTCGTCTGGAACGGAGATAAATACCTCGAAAGCGCTCCATATCAGAGAGCAATTCTGGATTCTTTGCGTTCGATAGCTGTAAGGATGGCGCATCTTTTTCTCGTCGATTTTCTTGAATAGGTAGGAACTTGAGTTTCGCAAATCGGCTCAAAGATTGCTTTTTTCAACTCTTCTCGAAAAAACAGTCGACAAACTTCTGAAGTCGACCGTCGTCTGGAACGAAGATAAATACCTCGAAAGCGCTCCATAAGAGAGATCAATGCCGCTGATTATCATGTACGATGAACACGCCCTGATGCACTATGTTACAGAATTATGCGCGCACTCCTGTTTTTCGACGTAAGCTCTTGCTGGGACGTCCGACTGAGCTGCAATTGGCACAGCTTCTGGTTTTCACTCTGGGAATCGTGACTCCATCGATGAAATTCCCATTGCCTTCGTTTTTGAGGAAAATACCACAGAGAACGCGAATTCCACAACTCCAACTTGTTGCAAAATTATGCGCGCACCCCTGTTCTCGCTGTGACTTCTGGAAAAATGATTAAGCTTGAAGGGTCCGGCCAGTATAAGGGTAAAAACGGCTCCCGTCCAGAATCCCTGAGAACTTCATGGAACAGTTGAGAATCTCGAAGACATTTTGAAAGTCCATCCTCGAGCCGACTGCCGAGAACCCGAGGCGTTACCTAGGCCCGAAGCAGGGAAAACCGAAGAGTGACTGGAGTCAATCAGAGCAAGTTTGCACCCACAAAGGTTGCCGCCCTGAACCTGTGTGCTGGGAAGCTCCTCAGGGTCTTAGAGATTGCGTGGTGCCCCCTCGAGGACTGTTTCCGATTCGCCCTCGATCACGTCGCTAGCCAGACCAGTCCCAACAGAATCCGAACCGAACGCTCTGTGCTCAGGTTGGTCGAATCGATATACGACCCACTGGACTGGATCGCTCCATCCCTGACACGCGGAAAACTCCTCTTCCGGGACCTCTGAGCGGCCGATCTGGAGTGGGATGACGCCTTTCAGGCTGCGCTGGCTGTGTGGTCCTGGAGCTCGACCGATGAAATCCCTCAAACTTGGCAGACACGCGTTCCAAGATACATGGCGGGCCGCGACGCTAGGATGACAAGTCGTCATTGCACCTTTTCGAGTATTTTCCCTCTGGCCTAAGCAGCCGTGACCAACATGCAGTCGTTCCTCACAGATAGCACTTCCGCGACGTCGATCATAATGTCCAAAACTGGGGTCGCCCCTCGTCACCCTCAAACTCTTTTGCGCCTCGAGTTGATGGCCGCGCTCCTCTGCGTCCGCCTCCATAACTACATCATGAGCCAGCTCCTCGTTCCCGTCGCTCAGATCACATCCTACAGCTATTTGATGACGATTTACTATTGGCCTCGATGGGTCCCTTGAAGCCTTATCTCAAATGGCGTGTTTGAAATCCAGGCTTCACCGTCGCCGGGACAGTGGTGCCATCTGAGTGGATCACAGGCCATCGCCGACATCGCGAATCGCGACGCGTCTCGTTCCGGGTGAGAATCTCTGTGGGAGCTCTATGTCGTGGCCGGGCCTTAGCTGGCTCAGTTTAGCGGAGTGAGATCGACCGATTTTGCGGTCCAGTGAGGAAGCCTTACGAGCGATGGACCCCGTTCAGGCTTTGTGGGAAATATGCGGCACTAGCACTAGCCTCTAGGATCCAGGAAAAACACGTTGTTTCTTTGGACACGCACATCTCTCGTATTCTTATTCTCTCAGAAAGCGCACTGGTGAGCTGAGCTTACGCCACTCAGTGCGCTATTCGTGCTCGAGATTATTTTCCGCAATTTTCACTGATACTGTGAGAATCACTTCGTATCAAGTAGTATGGAGTCAAGGCATCAGTTCAGGATAGACCGGATCGAAGCCTACAAAGAAAAAGAAGTCGAACGCAGGATACGTCAGCGTGGAAAGCGGGTGGCATGATCGCCAAAGTTACAGTGGTTATCCCCGATCAGCGGTATCAGCCTCGGTGAGTGGGTCTCAGAACGAACCGAGAGCGACGTGGCATAGGTCATACCTTCGAGCCATCTCAGGCTGAGCGATAAACTGAACTTTCGAGATAATAAGATCGTATCTGCCTAGTAGCGGGGGGAGGGGGGGGGGGGAACGGGGCCGAAAGATGTGGCCCTCGTATTCCGAAATATGATTTAACGAGCATTCAAGTCATTCGGGTTCCGCAGTTTCTCCCTCAGTCAGATCTCTTCGTTTTCCGGCTGAACCTCTCAGCCGGCCCTCAGAAGTGTCCCGGAATCACATTTCGGTATTGCTTCAGTAACACTCCCTATCGCCTCACAAATCCCATTGCGGGCGGTGGGCTTGGCTCTTAAGATGGTTCAGATTCAATTCTGATATAAACTAAATCCTCTTTTTACCACATAAGAAATTTGTTGTCCCGGCCGGGGTTCGAACCCGCGATTGCTAGCTTAGCGTGGCACCCAAGGCGTTGGTTTATGCCACACGGCCAACGAGCCGGTCCCTCAGTCAGATCGCACTGATCTCAAATGCCTAACGCGCATGACCGTCGAGAACTTGGCGCCAAAATATCCGTTGGAGATAATCCGTTGCAAGCTCACGGATTTCTTCGTGAAAGAATCTCAGAGTGTCAGTGACTACATCGACGAGAAAAATGCAGAAGCTGATTCGACGCAGATGCTGACTCCGCCAGCTCCGTCGCTTATGCTCGCGGAAGCTTCGTCTGCGACAGATGCGGAAGGAAGTGCACCGGATCCGCTTTCTACTCCAAAGAAGCAGAGACTAACCTTCAACCCTATGGACATTGGCAACTCTGTTCGCAAGGATTCGTTGGAATCGAGACCTTTAAGCGGGTACCTTACTCAAAAAATCGATATTTCCGTCAACCCCACCGATTTTCGTTCAGTGCATATTCCGGTAGAGGGGGACCTTTGAGAATACAGGCTATGGTCACTTCCGAACTCCAGGCTTCCACACGCTGTTAACTCCTGATTCTTACGTCGGGGTCCGATCGAGTACCCATTCAGCGACTCGGAAGCATTCCACAGTCTACTCTGAAAGAAATGTGGCATTCCACGACCAAAGGGTGTGCGTCAAAGGTGCCGGAATGGTCCAGGTTGGATGCAGCGCGGCGCCATTCTCTAAGGTCCTGGACTGGCCCACATTGGATGCATTGGGGCGCGATTCGAGACAGAACGTAGGGTGCTGCGTCGCAGCTCGTTTTGCTGGTTAGCCTTATGATTTATGAGTCCCGCGTGTATGCGTGAGGGAAAACGCATTCCAGGGCGGAGATGAGCGGCAGGATTTGAGATGCGCTCTCCCTCAGGTATTCGAGGGCTACACTGCAAGCTGCTCATAAGATTGTTCTCCTCATTGAATTGGGGTTCTCTTCCCAGTTTTCCGATTGGAAGCTAAGTCTCATCATATCAAGGTTTCTGAGAATATCGTGGGGTTCAATTCGAGGCGAGGGCTTATGTAGTTCTATCGCTGAGAGTAACAGCAGAACTCCCTCAGATCCGAGCTTTACTGGAAACTGATCTTGACTAGAATAAAATGCTGCTGCCCACAAGAAAGTCGGGTGGATTCATTATCACGGCTGGAGCGCTCTCCCGTGCTCATCGTGGTACCACTGACAATGACTCATATCTCTCTCTGGCATATCTCCGAACGTCTGCGATTAATGAAAAGCCTCTCGGGCACTCTGCATGCGTTTTTGCGGGATAATTTCAATTCAGCGACGAAACTCCCAACAGAGGCACATTTTTTGTCAATTTACTCGGAACTCGTTTTAGAAACTGTTGTCGGAGACTTCCCCCTCTCAGTCTCTCACCTCCAACCCGATCTCCAGCAAGCTCGGCTCGACGAAGTTTCCCCGACAACTCCTCGTCATGTGATTCTTAACATAAGCGTTGATCTCCGCACGCACACGACAAAATCGAACGGAAGTTATCGCGAAAAAGCCCATTATTATTTGAACACGCTCAGCCGTGTTGTAGCACCCTTCTTTCTGTCTCCGGAACGCGCCCCAATGCATCGAATGTGGACCCGTCTGGACCCTTTGAAAATGCATCCAGCCTGGACCATTCCGGCGATTCGACGCACACCCACGACCAAATCGAAGCCTCGGGAGACAGAAATCTTCCCTAGTTTTGAAGCCTTCTATCGTCAAGTCACCATTTACATTTGGCCACGGCCGAGCCAATCGTTCGGAGCGCGCCAGTATCCTGTCCTCCCGGCGGACAGCTCTGGCCGCGCGGACAGGATTCGACGGCGGCGACGACCGCCGCGGCCGAGGAACCTAGATTACCTTTTCCCCGAATCTCAGGAATCGGGCCGAAGCCGTTCTTTCCAACATCATTATCTCAAGATGTTATCTGGTTATCGTACAGCGAAATGCACGGGAGCGGAGCCTTCTGTGAGCATTACATTCTCTTTGCGAAAGCTGAGTCTACGGGGCAGCGAGGGCACAGACTTCTGGGTGTCTTGATACGGTCTGGGACATTTTGGCTTCTGACATTTCGGCTTCGGATACGGTAGCAAGGGGAAAACCGTGCGGCGTATAGATGAACAGCAGTTTATTCGGATGCGGAGTATGGTTTTATGGGATGTGATTGGGAGATTGAGAGTTGTTGAGTCGAGTCTTCGGGGAGTACTTCGAGCGTGTAAGTAATTACGGCACTGAGCCGGAGATGTAGGTGAACATGGGTTCGCTGATGAAGGAATTGATTGCTTTAGCGCCTTAATTGGCGTTGGTTCTAGTACGAACCGAGTCCGCTGAATCTAGACTCGGGTGCATCCGCTTTCGCGTGTTGCATCTCAACAATCTGGCGCTGATATCTGCAAGTACCTTTAGGCGCATGATTCTATCGAACATCCGAAGCCTCTTTCCGAACTATTCACGATGGAATCAGGGTTGGCTACATGAAAATATCCTCGCAAGAATTGATGTCAAATGATTTTCGCTCTCCGTGGTGCGGAATTCATTCCTGCTCTTAGATATCAGACGAGACGCATCATAGATACGGGTGTACCGTACAACCTAGGAGTGGGAACATGTGGATATTATCGACACGAACGTCGTCAAGAATACCCTACGTAACCCCGACCTAAGTGAGCTTCTTAACAAAAAAGCCAAGTATCCAACCTCATACCGAGAACGTCACCCTTCGGGAACTGAGTGGATCCGTATAAGTCCTCAGCGATCTCACCAACGACATGGCGGAATTCCGTTATGCAAACAAAACGAAGCCATTGTGAGCAGTGAATCAAAGTTTTCCTTCATTCAACGTTCTTATCTCCCATTGAGACCGATTGAGATATCAGCAGCCTGATGATTCCGCAGTGGGTCTCCGCTTGTATCGGCCCTCGGCCCTCAGTTCATCAGGAAGTTGTGAGCCACTCCTCTGAGGAAATCTACGGGAGCATTCCCATCGATTGTTCGCACTAGCTGCACGAGGTTCGCGTCACAGAAGAGGGTTTAACGCTTCTTCTTTGGAGGCGGACGGCCTGCGTTGTATCTTTCAAGGTCAGCGTAGCGGTTCTGTTGAACCTTACGAAGGCCGTGGATGAACTTCCATAGAGATAGATGATCGCAAGCAAATTCGGTTAGGAGGCGGTGATGAGCAGCCTCTGCGTAGTTATTCGTACCTGGATCTCCACCGAGGGTTCTTTTGTAGACCGACCAGAGTCCTACACTGAACAGCGGCGGGTCGCGGATGACATCGCCGTCTGCCCTGACGCCAACGGTCGGACCCACGTAGTTTGTTTCAAATTAATCGAATATGGGGCGGAGCTCATGCGGTATTACTTCCAGTAAGGCGCCAACCGTGCCGTCGATCAGACTTGGTTGGACGAACGCGATTGCAGGGATCATCCGCGTGAACATTGCAAAATCAGAGTCTGAATTGTAGCGCCTCAGCAGGTTTGCGTGGGTTGATTGCCGTTTGACGTTTTTCATCAAATGGAAGCGACAACCTTGGCGGATGGCTCCGGGGAAATACGAGCGGAACGCATTTATCACAGCTATCTCGAAGTCAACCGAGACGGATTGCGGCTCGAAGAAGCGATTTCCGAGGTCTGCTCAGATACCGCCTAAATGCCGGCGACCATCTTCTCGCAGAGCATCTCAGCAATTCGAGGCGAAACGCGACACACATCAGAGAGAAAATCCAGAACGAGATAATCAAGGTTATTGGAAGAATAATCCGGAAAAATTCGTCAGCGAAGTCATGCAACCAAAATTTTACTCTTTGCTGGCCGACGAATCGAGGGACGTGGGCGAGAAGGATCAACCCACTATATGCCTACGTTACGTCGGAAGAGGAACGCTCAACATGTACTGAAAGAGGTCTTCCTCAAATTTTGCGAAGTCACCCAGAAAACAGGCGCTGGACTCGCTCGAAGCATCATGAATTCGCTCGACGAAGAAGGACTCGATGTGAGGAACCCAAGCAGCCAGGGATATGATGGCTGCAGCGCCATGAGTGGGTCATCCAGGGGATTCCAGGTAGAGATAAAAGCTCTTGTTCCACGGGCGTTGTTAAACCACTGCGCTAGCCGCTCCTTGAATTTCGTATTAGTGCATTCCAGCGAGCTCGTACCGATACGGTTAGCGGCCAGCTTGGTGGCCAATGTCTGCGCTTTCCTCTCAAGCTCCTTTGTGTGTGTGAGCCTTCTGCAAGATCTGGAGGAAACCCAAGCGCCTTCATCGAGCAAGCGTAGGCTGCAGCCACTCTGTGTCACTCGTTGGGTGGAGAGTCATCTCGCGTTCATCACTTTCAGAGAACTTCTCGTACCCATCAGTGATGCTCTACGAGAGCTCAGGCAAGGAATCGGTTATGATGTACTTCGAGCACATCAGTTACTCAGTTCGATTTCTAAATGCGAGTTCGCACCATCTCTGCTCATCATCGAAACCTTATCTTCACTCTTTCTGCCTCTATACATAAGTTTCCAAGAACTTGACATTTTCGCTGAACTGGGGACCGCGGACAACGTCCTCGCGGTATTGAGGCAACGGCGAAAAGATGCGGATGAGGTGTTCAAAACAGTTTTCAGAAAAGTCTCGCATCTCTGCGCGTATCTAGATATCGACGCCCGCATGCCTCGGCTGTGTGAACGACAAACTCAGAGGGAGAATCTTCTATTGAGGATTATTTCCGAGTTTCGATCTACCTCTCATACCTCGATAGCTTGATTGAAGGATTCATATCAACGTTCGCCGATTCGAGGCAAAATGTTCTGAAAGCTCAATGCTTGGTGCCGAAATTCACGGTTAAGTCCTCTTCCCAAGACTTGCTCGACATGATAGACTTCTACGACGCTGACCTGAACTGCGGTGACAGCGTCGTTCGAGGCGAATCCGAGCGCTGGGAAGCCAAATGGGTCAAAAGCCCTCAGACTGAGCTTCCTGTGAGCGGAATCTAAGCTCTCAATCATTGTTCTCCGGCCTAATACCCGAAGAGTTCCGTATTTCTTCAAATATTGGCTGCCTTCCCCGTGACAACTGCCTCCCCGGAACGGAGTTTCAGCAGTCTGGGGCTGCTCAGAACGTATTTAAGGTCTGTAATGGAAGAAGGGAAGAATTCGTCTCAAATGATTGGCTTCCACGAACATTCAACGTGAAATTCCGGTCACGCCGGAAGAAGTCATTGATCTCATCGCGACGAATCCAACAAATCTGGACATGATTCTCCAGAAGTCCAGAAATCTAATTCGATATCAGCGCTTTATCATTCAATTGCGCTTTGAAGTGTTATTCTGTTAAGAATCTGGTACTTGAGAATTATTATTCGTCAGTGTATCGCGGTGCTGAAGCTATCTTCTCAAAATTCCGCCAATTGAGTCCGACATCTGGCTATGATGGATTGACGACTGATATAATATCTTTATCTGGAGAGGAACAATGTTGTTTCACTTTTCCCGTATACAGTTGCCTGCCTTGTAGTTATCAACACCTGATCATGTTTCCGGGCACGAAAAAATTCCCCGCCCCGAAAGAAAATTTCGGACACGCCCCTGTACTTGCCCCTTCCGTGCTCCGCTACAGAATTGTTCGAGTCTCCCTGAAAACGGTAAGCTGGAAAAACTTCACATTCGTCCACTCGGTTCAGTCGATGGTCACCTGTACCACTGGGAGCTCTATTTTAATCTTCGTCGTCATTCATATTTCCTTGACGTTAGCATCGAATCAATCGCCTGGGACTTCGGTGACCCGGAAAAAATGTTCCGAAAGAATGTTCAAAGAATTCCGAAAATTGACAAAGGTATGGCCAAAATAATATCGGGCTCGGGAATTCAAGACTGAAAAATGCCGCCCTGCTTATCAAATTGTAGCCCAAGAACAGAGCTCTCGTTTCATGCTTGCGGATCGGTCTGTACTGGAGGAACATCCATCCTCTCTATAACTGAAAGACCATCGGCAGTGATGTTCTTCACGGAGCCCCCAGGGCTCTGACCATCCTTTCCCTCGTTCTGAGCGTACCCCGAAGAAGATTCCGCCTCGATCTGACCATGCTTTCCGGGGCCCACGGAGGTTATTCCGAGGACGATCTTCCTAAAAACACCTCTATGGACCCCCAGGAGTATGGTAAGATCGATCCCGGAATCACCCCCACGGACTCCGAAGAGTATTGTCAGACCAACCTCAGAATCACCCCGAAAAGTGTGACCACATCAAGAAGGAATCTTCTTCGAAGCACGTTGAGAGCGAGGGGAAGTATGATCAGACGGAGGCAGAATCATTTTCCACTTCGAATTCGAGTTCGGAGCACACCCAGATTCGGTGTCGGATCGTCGAATCCGAATTATGCCCATCTTGAGGTTTGAGAGGTGGAGAAGGTCGAGGCCGATGAACACCGCTACCTACAGAGCTGTTCTTGTTGAACAACCAGCCGGCCCTTGGCCGACTGGAGTCGGCCGCGCTGTGCGCGGTTGGACGGCGTTGCGTGGCAACGAAGCACTTTTCACTTTCTTCACTGGGTCAGCATCATGGTTCTGAAAAGTATGGTTAGATTGGTCTCGGAATCACCCCTCCGGGGTTGGAAAGTAATGCTCAGATTGGTTCCAGAATAAACCCTCTAGAGTTGGGAAGTTACGCTCAGATTGGTCTCGGAATCACCCCTCCAGAGTTGGAAAGTAATGGTCAGATTGGTCTCGGAATCACCCCTGCAGAGTTGGAAAGTAATGGTCAGATTGGTCTCGGAATCACCCCTCCAGAGTTCGAAAGTAACGGTCAGATCGGTCTCGGAATCACTCCTCCAGAGTTTGAAAGTAATGGTCAGATTGGTCTCGGAATCACACCTCCAAAGTTGGGAAGCAATGCTCAGATTAGTCTCGGAATCACTCCTCCAGAGTTGAAAAGTAATGCTCAGATTGGTCCCGGAATCACTCCTCCAGAGTTGGGAAGTAATGCTCAGATTGGTCTCGGAATCACTCCTCCAGAGTTGAAAAGTAATGCTCAGATTGGTCCCGGAATCACTCCTCCAAAGTTGGGAAGCAATGCTCAGATTAGTCTCGGAATCACTCCTCCAGAGTTGAAAAGTAATGCTCAGATTGGTCCCGGAATCACTCCTCCAAAGTTGGGAAGCAATGCTCAGATTAGTCTCGGAATCACTCCTCCAGAGTTGAAAAGTAATGCTCAGATTGGTCCCGGAATCACTCCTCCAGAGTTGGGAAGTAATGCTCAGATTGGTCTCGGAATTACTCCGCCAGAGTTGGGAAGCAGTGGTAGTGGAAGGACATAGAGTAGAAGTGACCAGATCCGCGAAATACTTGGGAGTTCTATCACAGTCCGACCTGAAGGGGACTGAACACATCAAGATGGTCGTCAATGAGGCCACGAAAGCGGCAACCGACATAGCGACGATTTTACCGCGCACCTATGGAGCATCTGAGGACCAAAGGAGGATTATGGCCACAGTGGCCCAATCCATCGCACTGTATGCCGCCCTTATTTGGAGTCCATCTGCGCTTCGCTACAAAAAGAACAGAGACGTCGTGGAACGAGCGCAAAGAATCACCGCGATAAGGATCACTAGAGCCTACCGCACAGTATCCACTTCAGCTTTGCTTGTGCTGGCCCGCGCGATCTCGTGGCCCCTCCTAGCGCAGGAGAGAGTGGAGACCTACAGGCGCGACAAGATCCGAGATGGGGACGACGAGTCCGGAAGTGACGAGGAGGCCCACAAAAAGGATGAAGAGATACGCGAAGAGACGCTCAACAAGTGGCAACAATCTTGGAGCAGCTCGCTGACCGGCAGAACGACCTACGATAGCATATCGGATCTGCAAAGCTGGTACAAGCGGGAATTCGGTGAACTAACGTACCACACAACCCAAGTCCTCACAGGACACGGAGATTTCCAGAAGTACCTTCATCGCTTCAAGAGAGCTCCTAGCCCACTGTGCATCTTTTGCGATTTAGGGGCAGAAGACGATGTGGATCATACGGTCTTCACTTGCGAAGCGCTGTCTCAGCCAAGACGAGGCTCAGAAGGAGGCTCGGTCCCAGAACTGGTCCAGAAGATGCTGCAAAATGAAGGTAAGTGGAATTTAATCTCACGCAAAATAGGATGTATACTCAAAAAAAAGGAGTTCATGCTCATGCGAAGAAACGCAAAACTAAATGGGCAACCTATGCCTGCGCCTGAGGTCCCGTAGGAAACCCTAGCCGCAAGACAGAACGGAGACTAGATAAACAAAAAGGGAGACGAGAGCTGAATGACGAAGCGGACGGCCCTTGGTGACCCGGGAGTAATACAATACAGGGCTTGCCTTGAGTGCTCAGTCACCAAAAGGGTGGAGGGAGGGGTTTCAGAGGACACACCTCATAACTAGGGCAACGGACGTGAGTCCTATCTCTTGTATCCGAAGGGATTTCTGGTATCGATGTCACGTTCGGGCCGCCATTCGGGAAAGTGTTGATCTCACTTCGAAGTATTGTCAGCGTATTGGAGTCTCTCAAGTTGGTACCGATCGCAGGCAAAAATAAGATCAGTTACGTAGTAGGTTTTCTCTCAAGATGTCCAGAGTAACCTATACGTCATCTGTGGTATACAGTCTTATCCCGCTACTTCCCGGTTCGATCATCACGGTTTCACTCTATCGCGGTTTTTCCGAGCCGGCCGAGATAGGTCATAGAAACAGAGAACAGGCTCTTCATCGGGCAGAACTCCTGAAACCATGTAGATCGTGGAGTAAGCGTACCAGTTCGGGAGGGACTCTACTCGTCAAAACAGACGCGTACTGCAACACAGATTGGGCTGATTGCAAACGAACGAGAAGAGTGTTTGAGTGGCGCGTTTACAACGTTCGGCAGCGTCGCCGCAATTTGGTCAACGCGGCTCCGAAGTTGCGCAACTCTCAGAAGCATGGAAAGTGCAGTCGTTACCCACAGTGAAACTAGCTGACTAGTCACGCTCACGCTTTGTGTTGACTATACTGGACACCCTTAGCTGTTCACGAGGATTCAGGTAACAAATTGTAGAGAGCATATTGAGTCCAGGCGATTTCAATCCTACGAAAATATGGAGGGTAAAGAATTCAACATCAAAGGATATTTCATTGATAAGAATATTCCGTGGCCAGGAACTCACTACGCTCGCTTACAGAAACTAGCAGGACTTGTGGATCATAATACAAGACAGAAACGTAAGGATCCACCTGCTGGCTGCAAGACCAGCCACGCTTTTCCAGTAAGGCTCTGAGTGTTCACCATCTTTCATCAAACAAGAACTATCGTCAGGATTTCCGAGATAAGTCCGAACTTATTTCCCAGAAAATTGTCCCTCAGCTAGCACCACCTGTACAGAGAGAGCGTCAACAAAGATAGCATGCCTGCTGTCGAATGGAACCTGTCTAGGCGAAGATGACAAACGGATCGCATATCAGCTACACTCATAGAATCACCAACTTATCCATACATGGAACAAACTTTCTCCAACTCTGAGCAGAGCTTGTAAGCAACTTGAGTTTGCTCATAGCACTTCTCACTGCAAGAGTTGTTCGCTCCAAAACAGGCGACAGTCACGCTACCAGCAGCCCGGCGGAAACCAGCTTTCTTTCTCTGGCTTCCCAGTACTCGCTAGCTCTCCATGGAAAGTCTATAGTAGAGAAAGGTAGATTCTCACCCCTCTTCCCCATTTCTGATGGACAAGTGGTCTTCAACATTTCGTACGAGTGCAACTTCATTCAGTCTTAGGTGATGAAATTATTGAAGTCGTGCCCTGATTCTGTGGTCAATTTGTTATTTTCTGTTCATTGGGGAATCTCACGACTCTGTGCCCATGTGTTGCTAAATGGAAGTGCAAAAGTGATTGTAATTGCTCCTCAGACGCTTGTCTCAAATAGATTGGGTGGACTCATGGATGGAGCAGTGGCAAGTGAAGCAGTGATAGGATTTTCGATGCTGGTTACTACGGTTGAACTATGACTACTCGAAGCACCAGTATGTACTTGATTCACCGATAGTAGTCTCGGAAGCTGTTTTGTCAACAGAGGACTTGGTAGTCAACAATAACGCCATGCCTCATCGTGGAGTCCTGTAGAGAAAGGAGACTGAGTGTTTAAGCTTGAACTGGAGTGGGTGACTAACGACCCTGACTCCAAAGCATCCGTGTCAAACTTTGATACATTCTGAAGTGGTTGTCCAGCAGTTCCACCGCTTATACTCTTCAGCGTTGATAGAACCCTGGAACTCATGATTCCAAACAACCCAGTGAACTTAGCATCAAATGAGGCTGTGAATTCAGACAAAATGCTCGTCAGAGTGGATTCGATTCAAAGAAGAATCAGTACTCATGCCTACAGGAATGGTTGACGATGGCGCCAGAGTCGCGCCCTAAAATTTCTCTCTTGGTAACAAGGATGACAGGTGTGAGCACTTCCAATCCAGTAAAGTTCATGGAAAATGAGTTGAGATTTCGTGGAGAGACTCGCTCGCAAGGAGCTCGAGTCACCACTGACTTTTGGTTCTGAACTGACAGTGACGGCTTTGTTCAAATTAGCAAAAGCACGCTTGTAGAAATGGTCTTGGGAAAGAAACCAAATGGCAAAAGATGAGCTTGACTTCTAATGTTGCCGAGAAGCTATTATGGATTTTCTGCTGCGGCATTATGTTTTGCACGTGCTTGGAACCGAAGTCAATGATACCCTGCTCTCCTGCTGCTGCTACTTACGGTTCAAGTTGGTAGACTCAGACCAAGGTTGACTCGGAGTGAGGACAATCCTTCGAGGTCCCTGTCAGAGCAATGCATGCCCTAGTGGACGAATGAACAGGTCACTGTACGAAGGCTATGCGTATAAGCCACTGACTCTGTCAAAACTGGGTATTGACTAAAAAGAAAATCACGCTCGACGGAAAGCGCGAGAGAAGCCGTGATTGACACGTCATCATGTGAAGTATGGAATCCATGATAGACATTGCATGGTGCGGTCAACAAATGGTCCTATACTTTTTCAAACAGGAGAGTGGGCTCCTGAAGCAGGGATAACTCACTCCAGTCAAGGAACGGTTTTGGAGTTTCCCTCAGGTTAGATGACTCTTGATCATAATAAAATGGTGTATCAATTGAGTAACTCACAAGCTGTGAGAGTTGACTTCGCAGGAACGCATTCAGTCCGGAGAAATCGTTGAGGACAAAAACAAGGGTACCACGTGTGGTACCAGGAGGCGGCCACGTGCTTGTTCGTGAACAAAAAAGTGGATTTTTCGGGTTTTACCGGGCTCAAAAAGCACCTCGTGACGTGTAAAACAGTGGATAGTGTCTGTGGGAAGAGTTCGCAAGCACACGAACATCCACCGTCTGGGTATGTCAGACGACACAGGCTTGTCAGATCAGGCCTACGCTTCAGGCATTCATGCCTGTGACAAATGCGCTGTAATCGCCACAGCCCTGGCGGCAGAAGTGGGACAGTGTTGCGTCATAGGCAACCTGAATGCGAAGCTGGAGGCCTGGGAAAACAAATACCTGGCGGCCTTCACGACGGCCAATGAAAAGGCAGTGGAGAATGTCCAACTCAGAACGGACCTAGACGAAGCACAGTCGAGGGTCGAGGATCTTGAGTTGAAACTCCAGGCTCATGAGGAACAGGCTGCCAACCTCAAAGCACAAATCGAGCTTGACAAAAATAAAATTGTCGAGCTTTCTGTCGAAACCGCAGCACAGGGAATGACAGTCGCGATTTCTGAGATCGCACTTGATGAAGTGCTTGAGGCGCGTGGACACAAACCATCCAAAGTATGCGCGCTAGTATACACGGATCGAGCTTGCAGAAAGCTACGGTATTCCGCAGCCTCGCAGCCAGAGCTTGACGTGTACAGAAACCTTGCGGGGGACTATGTATTCGGCAAGTTCAAAGTAAAGCAGGAAATGCTCGTCGCTGACGTGGTCAGCAGTGCGAGACAGTTCTGTATCGACTTCCCCGACCACAAATCTCATGTTTTTGTGCATATAGGAGCCAGTGATATTGAAAAGTACCTCAATAATGCGACTCCCGTCGGTTTTGAAGACGTGGCGAGTGCAATCGTTAAACCACTAGCCGAGCTGAAAGCCCAGGAGGCTAAAATACTCTCGGTGACGTGGTGTACCATGATTGAACTAGCCGATGGGCACCACTTCAGGCAGATCAAAAGGTTGATCACTGAATCTGCGGAAGTCAAATCGCTGAGAAAGATAGAAGTTCTCGACTTGAGAATGACTTCGGCAAATAAGAATTGTGTCCAGGGTGACGTTAAGATCGCCGCCTACTCCGAAGCTGGACTCAAAATTCTCTTCGACTGGCTCAAGATCTCCATCATGACGAAGCTCGGAATGAACTCCGAAACGCTTCCTCAGTTGGAAACTCACAGGGCGCTGTTCGAAGAGGAGAGCAAGCAGCAGGAAGAGAAAAGGTGTGCCAGGCGGAGAGAGCTCCTGAAAAGGAAGCGCATCCTTAAACAAGCGATACGCAAGGCACAGAACACGAATCTGGCCTGCGACGATTCGAACACGGAGGATGAGATGGCCGGGCCTAGTAATACCGGTGATACTCGGAATCCGACGGGACAAGACAGAGCCGACAAACGAAGCTCACAAGTTGTTCCGCAACGAAATCCGCAGGGTGCGGCTAGTGGGTGGAAAGGCACCAAATCATCGGAGCCATCCAGGAAACCCCTCGGTAATCGGGGCCAACAGAGGTCCCCCGCACAAGCCAAGCCAAACATGTCCAAGGATCATCCCAACACACAGGGACCCCGCGGACATCTGGAACCAAGCGCGGCTGTGAAGCGCCCCCGATCTCGGGTGATCGACACACCGACAAAACCCAGGGATGGCGGGCCCTCGACCTCGACTGCGCCGAGTAAAGGCTCTAACCATGCAAAGCGGAGGCTTTAACGTGAGTTGCCCTTGGCCATCCATCAAGACGACAGCGGTTCCGTGGAAACTGACGCACTGGTGGTACATGTCAAGCAAGAACTGTCAATAAATTGCGTGTATCATCTCTTAATATAAATGGCACTAAATCTAGTATAGCCAAATGGGCTTCTATAGAGAGTGATATTCTTCATGAACGTGATGTGGACGTCTTGCTGCTCAGCGAGACAAGACTCATGAATGAGGAGGGAGTTCCGAGCATTGACGGCTACTGTGCAGTTAACTGCAACCGCCGAGGATCCTCTGGAAGGAAATCGAATGGTGGAGTAGCAATACTGTTCAGGAATACCTTCGACTCCGACTCGGTGTCGAAGGGTGATGACTATGTGACGCAAAAAATATGGCTCGGGGGAAAAAGATGGGCATTCATATCCTTCTACATGAAGCATGGGACCGTCCGAGAGAACACATCGTTCTTGAGGTCGCTCACCATGTTTATTGAAACTCAGTGCTGTGCAACAGACTGCATCGTACTAGGAGGCGACGCCAATGCACATCTGGCTGAGCTTGATGGAACGAGCGACAGGAGAGGACTGCTCTTGGAAACATTCTGTCGCGATAACGCGCTCACGATGTTTAATCTCTCAGACCTATGCGAAGGAAAATGCACTAGAGGTCGGTCAGGTATTGATTACTTTATTGTGAATAGCGCAGCACTTGGAATGGTTGAGAGCATGACCAATGATGACGATAGGGAAATCGCCCTGAGCGATCATAACCTTCTCGAACTAGTCTGCTCGCGCACGAAGAACTGTGTGCAACCACGAAGAGCGCGAAAAACGGTGACGAACTACCTGAAAGCTGCCGAACTGATTGACCAGGATCTGACCACGAGTGCGAAGCGACTTGAAACGTATGCGGACTTCAAAGCTAGTATCCAGGCAGCAATGAGGGAATCAACGAAAACCGTGAAACACTCTCACATGGCCTTGGTTAGTTCACGAAAAATCAGTGAACTGACGAAGACTCGGAAAGAGCTTTGCAGAGAGTGGAGAAAGATTCGGATGGTGAATCAAAACATCAACAGAGAGCGTGGTACGTTAAGCACCACGAACAGTCGTGCCTTCCGCTGTGCTAACGGAATAGACGACTCTGGAAACAGGTCTCCTAGACATGTCCCTCCTGATGAGAGGGAAGCCGAGCGGAGCGGTGCACGTCAATTGGGCGCCGGCGTCGATTGGGCGCTGGCGTCAATTGGGCGCTGGCGTCAATTGGGCGCTGGCGTCGATTGGGCGCTGGCGTCAATCGGGCGCTGGCGTCAATTGGGCTCCGCCGTCAGTTGGGCGCCAGCGTCAATTGGGCCCCAACGCCGGGTCGTCCCTGTGTGCTTTCATCATACCCACAATACACTCAGCTGCGTCCGCGGAGAGCCCACTCATACAATGTGGGAGCGTGTCCCTCCAGGTCCTTGAAGGAACGATCTCTCGGCTTCGTCAAACATGGGAATTTGCTGCAAATGAGACGATTGTCTCCGCTGGCTGGAGGGTTACTCGGAAGGAATGGACTTTTCATCGGGAGTGCGCGAATGGAGAGAAAACGCCCGTTGAGCATGGATTCGAATATACTTTTATTGTGTATATTATGGGTCGAACTCAATTCCCGGCAGGGATGGCTGCTCTTCACGGATTCATCTCGTAGTTATGAGCGACTCCGCGGAGTGTTTCGAGCAAAGTTCGAGATTCTAGATGTGTGATTATGTTCATGATGCGACGATCGATTTCCAGGTAACGGTTCCGTTTTCTCTGAGAGGCGTTTCCGGCCACGTATCGCTCCAAGTCCGCGTCTTTGCTTTGTTGAACGCACTTAATGCCTTCTATGAACTTGAGAAGGCCGGGATGGTGGACTGCGAATTGGCGCTGGAGGCTTCTGTGCGCAGCTTCCACATAGTTGTTCGTTCGTGAGTCCCCTTGAAGGGTCCTTTCGTAAACGGTCCACGTGAACACAGGGAACATGGCTGCTCGGCGGCTCGGATTTCCGTTGATGTCTATTTGAAGTCGACCCATGTAGAAATCTTCAAAGTACTCCAAGACCGGCTGCAGTTCGAGCGGAAGATGAGATCGCAACTCCCTCAAACCGTCTTCAAGCTGTTCTGGTGGGAGGAACGCCATGGCAGATATCATTTTCGCATTGAGAGCGAAGTCCGGCTCGTTCCTGTATCTCTGGCTCAACCCACATGCTGCAACTTTCTTCTTCATATTTTGCACGAGATGGAAAAAGCATCCGTGCAGTTCTGCTTCAGGGAAGTAGGCAGCGAATGCGTTCCGCAACCCTTGTTCGAAGTCCATCGATATTGCTCCTGGATTGAAGTCGGGCCATCCCAAGGTCAACATATCCAACATCTGAGCGGAAGAGGAAAACAAACTTCCTTGAAATCGTTGATACCCGAGTTGCCCTCATGATACAGCGGCAACGAGCTGTTATCTTCCAGGATATTATACGAAATCTATGAGTTATTCACCTTGTTGTAGCTTCGCTCTTCCTTGTTTGGCATAAGCACATAACACAGGGGAGTGACTACTCCAGGGCGTTCCGCGAGGATCACGAAAATTTGCGCGAATAACTGCGGAGCCAACGAGAAGGTCCCATCAACATAGATCTTCCTTACTCGACCGACCCACGATCTCGCGGACTCTCTTCCAAAGATGAGTATTCGATGAGGATCGTCGGATCCAGAATCCGCTAGCAGGAAGTTTTCGACTTCACCCGGAGTGCTTTCGTACATACGGAAAGACTCGGGAATATCGATGTCGGCCAGTCTTGTGAAGTGAGTCGATGGAATCCCTAGTCGGTTGCGCGTCCTCTGTACTATCCGTGCTAAACACTTGTTCGTTCCCATGGATCCTTGCGCAGCCAGGGAGGATTGCGTGCGAACCTTGTTTATGATCTGCTGGGGTTGCTCCACCGTCTCGGCGGCTCGTCGTTTCAGCGCGGTCTTCTTCCGCTGTACTTCGATTGCGGCGGCGTTGGGATTGTCGCTGTGTTCACCCACTGCGCGAAGTTCACCTGTTATCAGGTTCTTGTGAAGACGAGCTTTGCATTTGAAGGCTGGGTTATTCTTCAAGTAACAGCGCCAAAATTCGGTGTTGGAGTCCTTGCTCTTCTTGTCATACACGTAAAGATGCCCTTCATGGGCAGTCTTCAGCTTATTGCGCTTGGACAATATTTCACCTTCCATCGAACAATAAACAAAGACACAAGAGTTCAGAGATACTACCTGTGGAAGTTTTTTCAGAGCGTCAGTTTGATTTCGGTGTGCAGTTCCGCCGTTTGGAGTTTGGAATGAAATTTGAATTTCGCATTAGTTCTCGATGGAGATAACGACTGAGGAAAGGGTACGGCAGTTCAAATATGAGAACTTTTCCGATGGGACATCAGGGCTCCGAGAACAATGGCCTGAGTCCAATGAGCAATGCGGATTAGTATTGCTTGAACACGAAGAGACATCAACAATGCAGGAAATACAGATTTTCCAATTTCGATGTTTCTCCCAGACACTGAGAGCGTTGCACCCTCTCCCAAGTTCTCACCCCCTGGCTCATAACGGTTCCTTGGAGCATGAGCTCCGAGCACTGAGCGCTTCGTCCGCTCAATACGGGAACCACGGAGATGATTTCCACACAATTTCACTCATTGATTGCAGTGTACGATTATTTTCCGCTTTCGATGCGTTGATGATGACGAAATCTAGATTTTTGCTAGTCTATCGGGTCTCATTGAACGAGCCAGCCGCTCAGCGCTCAGCTCAGCGAATTATGTCCCTCCCGTGGATATTCTTGTACATTCATCAAAATCGAACGCGATGAATCGTATTCCCAGGGCCACTATATTCCCAAGCTCGAGTCCACCTTCGAGTTGGTCTAGCTTTTTTTTTACCACGGGCTCGCAATGTGGGGCAGAGCCTGGGACCACAGAGATGTCAACGATCTCTCACAAGCTGTGGGAGCCAGCGCCCAATCGACGCCGGAGCCCAATCGACGCCGGAGCCCAATCGACGCCAGCGCCCAATTGACGCCGGAGCCCAATCGACGCCAGCGCCCAATCGACGCCAGCGCCCAATCGCCTCCGGCGCCCAAATGACGCGCTCCGGAGCGGAGATACCGCGCCGCCCAGCGGCAAGTACGGGAAGAAGTGCACAAAGAGATCAAAGCGAGAGATCGCAGAATCTGTGAGGCGATCCTCAGTGCACCAAGACGAAACAGAGCGAGACTGATGTGGCGTTACATGAATCGCATGAAAAGGTCGGACTCGAAACCAGCGAAAGTCGTGGGAAATGATGGAGCCATTGTCCCAAATGAAAGATTAGGTGAACACCTCACTGCAACGGCCCAGAACCTTCTGGTAGCCAGCACAGAGGGTGGTACTGAATCAAGTCCCAGAAAATCCGATGCCTGCCGCAGTGGTGGACAAACAGACATCTCTATTGAGACGACTGAGACTATAGAGATGCTGGGGAAAATTAATGGACGCACTGGTTGCGGACTCGATGATATCCCTGCTAGCATCTCGAAAAGCTTGGGAGAGAAGGGAGTCACCATCCTGACAGACCTGCTAAATAGAATCTTCTCAGGGGAAGAAGAGATCCCAAACGATTGGAAAGAAGGAAAAGTCACCCTCGTGAGTAAGGATTCGTCCAAGAAAGGACATCTCGACACCTTCAGACCGATAACTATCACTCCGGTTCTGTATCGACTATTCACGAAAATACTGGCAACGAGGATTCAGAAGTGGATCGAGGACAGAGGGATACTTGGTGAAATCCAGAATGGATTCAGACCGGTGAGGCGTGGAGATGAAAATCTGTTCATTATCACGTCAGCCATAGAACTGTCTAGGGAAAAGAAGCAAGGCCTGATTGCCTGCTTCCTCGATTGCTCGCGAGCGTTCGATAAAATCGACAGAGTCAAATTGTGGAAAGTACTGTCAGATGTTGGGATGAATCCAACGTGGATAGACCTGCTGAGGCGATTATACATAGACAACAAAATAAAGCTTGTCTATGATGGAACCGACTCAGACTGGTTGTACACAACTGAAGGTGTGAAACAAGGCTGTCCGCTCAGCAGTATATTATTTTCCATATATATCTCAGAACTAGGAAATCGCCTGATAAAAACCGGGATCGGTTTTGAAATTTGGAGGAAGGGCGACTTCTGGAACGTAACTGAGAAGAGGTACACCAATGTACCAGGTCTGCTCTTCGCCGATGATCTAGTGCTCATGGCAAGAAACGCCGCAGACATCCAAAAGCTCTTACAGGTCGCATCTAAATTTGGAGATGGAATGAAACTGCATTTCAATCCAAAGAAGAGTGCCATCTTGATATTTTCTCGACACCAGGTTGGCGACTGCACAGGACTGAAAGTTCAAGGTGAGCCGATACCGGTGGCTGAAGAATACAAATACTTGGGAATAACATTATGTGATGGAACAAACTATTTCAAGAAACAGGAAGATAATTGGATCAACACGTCCAAAAAAGCCCTGAACCAGATGCACGCTCAGGTACTCTGGAGCTCTAGCAAATTTGAGCTGTCGAAGACATTCTGGAAAGCAGTGGCTGTTCCCAAACTAACTTATGCTAATTCAGTCGCGGTGATGACTAAGAAGACAAGCGACGAGTTGGAGAAAACCCAACGGCGCGCAGCGCGATGGGCACTCGGCATCACAGGGTGGAATGTTGCTAACGAATTCCTTGAGTCCAAACTCAAGTGGTCATCCTTCGAAGCGCGGGAGGCCAAGAGTAAACTCAAGTATTTTGCTCGAATCAGTTGCATGGCAGCCACTCGCTGGCCCAGAATGATACTGGACATGCTGGAGGTCTCCCTACGAAGGAGTATCGGTCCCGTTTCTCTGCCAACCCGGAACCGACTTGCAGCAGATGTGGCTTCAGCGAGGAAACACTAGGACATGTGATATTCCAATGTAACGACGCACACCACACGACGGAGGACCTCCTAACCAACTTGGGACTGAACAGTGAGATGAATCGATTCGCCGTGGAAGCAACAAAACGACTCCTCGAGAAATGGGAGCGTGAGAACATAGGATCCGCTGAGCTTGCTCGCGCCTGAAGTGAAAGGCTGATATGCATGTATATTATGCTATGTATACACACAGATCCAAATAAAACCATAAACCATAAGGTAATGAGCCTTCCTGAGCAGCTCACCATTTAGGGGTTCAAGTTGACGGTCTGATCAGCTGTTTTTTCATTGACTCGACTTGGTGCATGTACTGATGGTAAACATTGACCCCGCAGAAAATCGTGAGAGGGTCACATTCAGGTCTTCCAGTAACAGAGAACTGGTAAAGACCCAAGATACGAGAACAAAGATGAAGTCCAGCGCAAAATGACATGAGACAAAGGAGATTGTCCGAACATGCCGGCATGATTGAAACAGCATGCCCAAAGAATCTTTGCTTCGAGTATCGGAAAGGAAATCGTTAAACCTCTGAAGAAAGAGAGGATGGTTTCTGAACTCTCTCGGTGCTACTATAGCATTCTGTTCAAGGATCCTATGGCGATTGTAATGGAATTATCAATCTCGGATTCCCTGCTTCCTCGACCCTGCTTATGAATATGGGGGGTTAAATTCAACCGGAAGTTGAGATGGAGGGGGGAGAGTTGTTTGGTCGAAAGTTCGCGTGGAAGCGATTATGCTAGTGATTCTCGATTAAACTGAGAACACATCCACCGAGGCAAAGCGAATGCTTTAGAGAATGCTTCGAACACACCTCACTGATAGGCGAACTGACTAACGTGGATCTTACTGAAGCATGGGAGGATGAATTGATCCTAGAATTCAAAAAGGATATTCCTCACTTGAATGCCTGCAGAAGATCAGGGGTTATGTGGAACACCCAATAAGTTTTGATCTCGGTGAAATCTGTTCAATGGAGCAGACAAGAGCACTAAACTCCCGAGAAGGTCAGGTTGGAAGTGTGAATCGGGTTCGATTCTCCCAATCAGGAAAATGACCTGGAACAATCTCCCTAGGAGGTAATTTTTAAAAGTCACGTGTGATAGCCTCATCTGGATCCCTCAGGGATTGAAAAGTTCCGGGGTAATCATGGATAGCTTAACGGAGAAGGGTTTCTCCCAATACCTCTGCAGGCTACTCTCGGATTATCTCGCGAACCGCTGGCTGGAAGCGGGTGGACGAAGCTACGAGGTCACCGCTGGTGTCCCCCAGGGATCGATCCTCGGACCGACTCTCTAGAATCTCGCCTATGACGGGGTTCTGGAAATGAACCAGCCCGAAGGAGTAGAGACGATTGGCTATGCCGACGACCTCGCTCTGCTGGTAACGGCACGGGATCTGGTCACCCTAAAGGAGAGGGCGAATGAAGGTTGTGCACGGGTGGTAGAGTGGATGAATTCCCACCATCTGGAGCTCGCGCCTGCCAAGACTGAGGCCCTCTTCCTGACAGGCCGGAAACGCACGAGCGCCTTTGGCAGCCTCGTGGTGGACGGACACCTCGTAGAGATCAAGAAGTCTGCGAAATATCTCGGGACTGTCCTCGACGCCGCACTTACCGGAAATGCGCATATCAACGAGTTATGCCTCGGAGTGCAGCGGGTCTCCCTGAACCTTGGACGAATCTTACCGCTCTGCGGAGGGTGCTCGGAGGAAAACCGAAGATTGCTGGCCTCAGTGGCCGAAAGCATGGCTGTGTACGCGGCGTCCGTTTGGAGCGACTTGGCTTTGCGAACGAGGCATAACCGGATGAAGTTGCGGTCGGCCCAGCGGACACTGGCTATCAGGGTATGTCGGGCATACCGGACGGTCTCGACGGACGCACTCCTGGTGCTTGCTCGGACGCTGCCTTGGGACCTCCTGGCGGGGGAACGGCGCTCGCACTACGTGGCTCAAAACTTCGACCTCGTACACGCCCGAGAGGCAACAATGCGCATATGGGAAGAGGAGTGGGCCTCGGTAAGACCTGAGGAGGCGCTCACGGGAGCATGGACGAGGCACTTGATCCCGGACCTCGGTGAGTGATTCAACCGCCCTGGCGGCGAGCTATCCTATGAAGCCACGCAGGTTCTGACCGGCCACGGTCAGTTTCAAACCTACATGGTCAGGATCGGGAAAGCTAGTTCAACAACTTGCGTTCTCTGCGATTCGGGCGTACCGGACGATGTGGAACACACGGTTTCGCATTGTTCCGCCCTGCAGGAGGCCCGGAACGTAAGTTCAGCCGAAGTCAGAGGCCTGCAGGTGAGGGAGTTACTTGGATATATGTTAGGCTCTGTTGCCGCCTGGAACGAAGGAATAGGGTACCTCAATAGAATAATGCGTGCAAAGAAACGGTTGGAGGATTCCAGGCGGAATGCTTTGGTGTCACAGATGGCCCGTCAGGCCAGCCAGGACGGGACGGAGGGAGGAGTGGGTTCTAGTGACCAATCGTCCCCGTATGTTTTCTCATGTCTTGGCGCGTCGCTCTCCGGGGATGACGAACAGCCTGCCGAGTAGGCCGCCTTCGGTTCGGGAACATCCACGCCACGCGGATGAAGAATCTCTGGAATCCAGAGCAGCTTGCAGTGACTGAATGAACCAGGTGCCCCCCTCTTCGGACTTCGAAGTAATTGCTCGGCAGGTTTCCGACCCGAAGAGGGACGGGGGGGATACGGTGTTTAGTGAGTTTGCAAGTCTCACACTAGCTGCATGGTCACAGCAGTGCATGTGCACCAGGCATTCACCGGAACCCCCACAAAAAAAAAGGCAGCAAACTATGATGTAGAATGAGAATCAGTGTTTGGACATCGCCCCGGGCAGCACCGTACATCGGAGAGTCTCATTTTCGACCAATACGCGGAGGAGCTCTCATTCCCAATCGTGAAATAGTTTCGAACGACAGAGAAAATGTGCGTTCCACTGCCTACACCATGAGTATGTCGGAGATTCGAAGGAGTGATCGCCGCGGAGTGACACCTCAACATGTACTCCACATGGCCATGAAGAATATTCGAATCAGGGTCCGAGACGCGATACAAAACATGTATAGATCCCTACGCACAACGAAAAATATAACTCGCGAAATGATTGAAGATCGCGACTTCGTGGAACGACTCATCGACACCGATCAAGCATTTTTGAGAACAATTCCAAACTCTGTTCAATACTGGTCTACTCGGAAGAAAGATCTCTTTGCCATGATCCGTCAACTCGGTAAGCCAACTGCGTTCTTGACCATAAGCGCGAGCGAGATGAATTGGCCGAATTTACTTCGTATTCTGCACAGGCTGTCTGACGAGTACAAATCTAGAAACTTTGAAGAGCTTGGTCGGTACAAACATTCTTCCTTGGTGGCAGAGGACCCAGTCACGTGTTCCATCTATTTCCACAAGTTGGTACATACTATCATGGTGGCATAGTATTGACTAAGCGTAACCAAACAATATAACCCTTCCGGGCAATATCGCGTCATAGATTATTTCCTACGCATAGAGTTCCAGCAGAGAGGCAGCCCACACGCTCATATATTACTCTGGTTAGAGAATGATCCGGAAGAAGATTTGTTGGAAAATATGCCACGCACAATACAGATGATCACTGATTTATGTAGCGTAGATAAAGATGATCTATCGGAGCAGAGTATGATACGAAATCAAACTCACACTCACCCATTTATCTGTACAAAACGGGGCGAAAAGCACTGCCGCTTCAATATCCCCTATTGGCCCATGTTTCAAACAAGAGTACTGATGCCTTTCCATAAACAGGACCAACGGCGGGATCTTCTCGAGAACAAAGTAGCTTACGCACGCATTTTACTAGAAACAAAAGCCTATGACGCTATCCATGATTTTTTAGCCTATATCAAGTGCGATTACGGCCAATACTTAGACTTGGTGAGATCAAGCTTGAAGCGCCCATCTATGATGTTCAAGAGAGATATGACTCAAATCTACGTGAACACATTCAACCCTTGGATAGCGTCCGTGCTAGATTCGAACATGGATCTGCAAATCATACTCGATCCGTATACCTGTGCCACCTATACGTTGTTGAGTATGTCAACAAATCCAATCGAGCAATAAGTCAATTGCATCGAGAACTGACAATGATACATGAAGCGAATCCAGAATTCGATCAAACTCAGCTCATAAGCAAAGGAGCATTGGAAATTCTCGATAGTGTCGAGATGTCAGCCCAAGAAGCAGCTTGGTACCTCCTGCGGCAGCCCATGAGCTGGGCCTCAAGAAACATAGTTATGGTTCCCACAACGCTCCCACATGAGAGATACAGAGCTCGTAAGCGAAAATCAACAATGGACGCCGAAAATCTGCCTAGTAACAGTTCGGACATATGGACGAAATCCGTGCTTCAGAAATATGAGGACCGTCATTCTTCTCTAGAAAATATAACGCTAGCGCAGTTCGCAGCGTGGTATAGCCCTGGGGAAAAATACAACAAGAATAGAGGGAACGATGAAGATGCTGGGGCAGGACAAACGATAGATGACGAACCTGTAGATGACTATCGCGTTCTCAAACGACATAAAAGATCCAAAATAATAAGATACCGCAACCGCGACAAAAACAACATCAAAGATTACATACGAGAGTTAGTCACTCTCCACGTGCCATTCCGTAATGAACACGACGAGATCCTCGATCGCGATATCTTTACTCAAATATTTGAAGCAAGAAAACATGAGATACAGGAAAGCCGAAAAGAATTCGAGAGCAACATCAACATCGAAACAATTCTACGTGAAATTGGAGAAATGTGCTCCATGAGCGAAGAACTTGTCACCGATATTCCTGAGGGAAACAAGGATTCCGTAAACTCCTCGTTACCAGCCTAAAATGATGATCTGAATGCACGTACAATCCCAACATCTGTTAGCGCGATAGGACCCAGAAGTAATTGTATGAGCAAAGAGGACCACTGCGCCTTGATGCGTCGAACAAATGCCGAACAACGCGAACTCATATTGGAAGTCATACATCGCCTACACGATCCAAACCGGGAACCGATCCAAATTTTTCTGACAGGTCCATTAGGTTGTGGGAAAACATTCATTTTGAAAGCTTTGATGGAAACATACAATCGCTATACTCATCAGCATAATTCATTGAACAATGCATACATAGCGACAGCAACAACGGGTAGAGCAGCGGTCGGGATAAACGGAGTAACTGTTCATACCGCTTTCCGGCTCACTCTATCGACAAACGGCTCAGCTTCCCAATGCAGTGCTCCAAACTTATCGCCATCTACTGCAAAACGTTAAATGTGTGATCATGGACGAAATAAGTGCACGTTACATGTTTTCCATTCGGTCAACTCACGTCTACAAGGAATGAAAGGCGAATACGGAAACAACTTTGGCGGTTTAGATTTGATCGCATGCGGCGACCTTAAACAATTACCACCAGTCGATGCTGCTCCAGTGTACAGCGCTGTGAAGAAATCTCTGAGAGGTAGATCTGTTTTATGGAAATCGTTGGATTATTTCCCGCTAGTGAGAGTGATGCGACAAAACAATATCAACTTCTCTGCAATATCTCTCTCTCTATCAAGCTCACAAAAATCGGTTGCCGCGAAAAATTAGTCGCGCAGGGAACGAATATGATCCAATCACGATTCTGACCGCGTGGGTGGTGTGACGAGAACTCACACAGTGACGTAGTCCGCCTCTTCTTCAACAACAAAGATGTTGAAGCCTACAACAGAAACGCGGTTCCTACCACACCAGCCACAGATATCAGCATTGCGTCGGATTCTTACACGGGGTATAGCACGGAAATCGAAAGACGAGAGGCGATCGGGATGGTGCATCGCATGCAATGTCAAGACACAGGGAATCTGCCCTACAGTATCACATTCACTGAAGGCTACCCATACATGCTAACAATGAACATGGATGTGGAAGATGGATTTGCAAACGGAGCCATAGGCAAGTTACGTCACGTTGAACATTGCCCAAGTTCGTCTGACGACAACAGTTCGAAACGTGTATGGCTAGAATTCGACACCGACTATATAGGACGTCTGAAACGGTTGGAATACAGACCACATATCCGTTCCAAATCAGAACTTCTCAAAGAGCAATGGGTACCAATCGAATAACGATCAGCAAATATAAAAGTACAAACTAGAATAAAATGTAGCCGACTCCGGTTCTTGCTCTTGTCAGCTTGCGCACCAACAATCCATGAGTCGCAAGGAGGAACCTTCGATCAGATCGTTTATGACTACGAAGAGAGTCATAAGCAACAACTGGTTTACGTGGCTCTCAGTAGAGTGACGTCGCTTCAAGGTCTTTTCCTTACGAATGCAATCGATAAATTTGTTTCCTCTCATGCACAAGGTTCCGAGAGTCCAACAATTCGAGAAGTCCGGAACGAATATGCGAGACAAGAAGCTCACCGCCTCCCGACCATAACAACCGGTGTAAAAAATTTCTTAACAGGCGATAGAAATGCGAATTTCATTATTGCCAATATCAATGTGCAAAGCCCAGCAGCGCACGCGGATGATGTTGCGACAGATCCGATTTTGTCTCGATCGGATTTCCTGGTCTAGACAGAAACATGGATGCGTGAATCTTCAACGCCAATAAATTTGCATGGATTCCAATTCGATCAGGCCCAACCATGTGAAGGGCGTTCAGGAGGCGTCGCCATATACAAACGCAACAACTGCAACTACGTCACGAAGGCCCAAGTTCTTGAACTTCCGGACAGAGATTCATCATCCGGACCAAATCATCATGCAGGAGATCTAGCAATCACCCAGATTCAAATCAACGAGGAGCACGAATTCATCCTCATCGCAATATACGTGCACTGAAAAAATCAGTATCACGAGTTAGAGGCTTTCATAACACAATCATTACGTTCCACTCAGATATCTCTTACGAATGAAAACACAGTACCCGTGGTTATGATGGGCGACTTCAACACAACCGAGTCGGATCGAGAAAAATTAAAGAAATTTCTGGAGGAACATTACGGTCTGAAGCTAATTAACGATGTCGAGGAAAATACAACACTCGGGGCTACTTGCATCGACTTGACGTTCGCAAGAGGACTGGATATAATATCAAAACCCAACATATCATATTTCTCTCATCACAAACCAGTGCTCAACAGAACTGTGTTTAGCTGACCTCAGAAGTGCACCATGGAGATGACACGAACGAAACAGGAAGACAGATGAGCATCTAGAACCTCTCACACAAATCCAAGAGAGATACAATAATGGATCAAGAAACTAGATCGAAAATGACGAGGCTAACAAAAAGTTGAGAACTATCAGATCAATGATTCCATGGGCGATAAGTACAACCCCAATGAGCCTGCAAGACTATCCGAGAGGAAGGTGAGTTGAATGATGGACCAATTGCATCCGATACGGCCAAAACAAACGAAACATAAATGCTGAACTGGTATACGTTGAATAGAACTCTAACATTCAGGTTCTCCATTCCTCCGTGGACCGAATCTACGAGGAGAAAGAATAGTCCACGCAGCATCAAACATATCCCGGCCGAAAGTTAATGAAAAATCGAGGATGCACGCCCACTGCCGGTCGCGACTTGGGTCAGTCGCCGATGACTCTACCGAGATTACCTCAAACGGTCCCCACAGACCCATTCTAAGCTAAGTAGGCTCTACATTTCACACTACAATCACCGCAAAAGTAAAACGGAATGAGCTTAACTCCAAAGTAATAAAACGCTGCTTGTGAAAGATCTTGGAAACACCAAAACTTTGACTCGTATTCCATTCGCACATTCTCCCGCCGACATGTGTGCCTTGATGTTCATCCGTTCGAGATGTGTAAAGAACGTTTGGATGGGGAAAGTCATTACGCTCTGCCGTGATGTCACTCTCTGAAACGCCACACATTCCGGGCTGGCCGCCGAGCGTGGTCGGTCTCTCTGCCGCAATCTCACTCGCTGAAATCAGCGCGCACCATGAGGGCGAAGCTGTGCGCCCTTCGTGGAAGTGGGGACTTGCCTCGAGCCAGATTGCCTCGAGCCCGATTGCCGCGAACCCGATTCCGCGAGGCCGAGTACCCCGAGCCCGATTAAAGCTCCGCCCAGCGGACAGCGCGCCGTCTCAGTGAAGCTCCTGTGCGGGGCTATGTCGGTTCCGCTAGGAGCTCTCCGTTTACATCATCTTGGCCTAGTTCAAAGCATGAGTCGCTACCCTTCTCTCTGAACGGAGAAGCGTTCGTGGAGCATCCCTGTGACATCGCCCTCCTGAGCGGATGTGGATGGAGCACATCGGAGGAGGGACGAATTGTACTGATTGTTCGGATAGCCAATAATTTTGCATGAAGAGTCAGTCATTGCCCCCTCCCCTCAAGGGGCAGTTTCCTCATCCGTTCACCCTGACTTGGAGAAGGAGTGTTTGATCATATTTCCGAAGCGTGGGCCAGTGAACAGCAGCAGGACAAGAGACGGCAGGGTCAACATTGTTCCGATGCCATATGTTTAATTCGTTCTCTTCAACAACAAGGTCCTGCTCTGTCCTGAGTGGAGCGCGTTCATAGAAGCTCCACTGAGCCGGCGCGCTCTTCGCTGGGCGGAGCTTTATTCGGGCTCGCGGTATTCGGGCTGGAGGGGGTAACCGTGGAAGTTACAATAACCGATAACCGTATTCTGCACAGGCTGTCTGACGAGTACAAATCTAGAAACTTTGTAGAGCTTGGTCGGTACGAACATTCTTCCTTGGTGGCAGAGGACCCATTCACGTGTTCCATCTATTTCCACAAGTTGGTACATACTATCATGGCAATACTAAGCGTAAACAAACAATATAACCCTTCCGGGCAATATCGCGTCATAGATTATTTCTTACGCATAGAGTTCCAGCAGAGAGGCAGCCCACACGCTCATATATTATTCTGGTTAGAGAATGATCCGGGAGAAGATTTGTTGGAAAATATGCCACGCACAATACAGATGATCACTGATTTGTGTAGAGTAGATAAAAATGATCTATTGGAATAGAGTATGATACGAAATCAAACTCACACTCACACATTTATCTGTACAAAACGGGGCGAAAAGCACTGCCGCTTCAATATCCCCTATTGGCCCATATTTCAAACAAGAGTACTGATGCCTTTGCATAAACAGGACCAACGGCGGGATCTTCTCGAGAACAAAGTAGCTTACGCACGCATTTCACTAGAAACAAAAGCCTATGACGCTATCCATGATTTTTTAGCCGATATCAACTGCGATTACGGCCAATACTTAGACTTGGTGAGATCAAGCTTGAATCGCCCATCTATGATGTTCAAGAGAGATATGACTCAAATCTACGTGAACACATTCAACCCTTGGATAGCGTCCGTGCTAGATTCGAACATGGATCTGCAAATCATGCTCGATCCGTATACATGTGCCACCTATACGTTGCTGAGTATGTCAACAAATCCAATCGAGGAATAAGACAATTGCATCGTGTTGATATCGCACTTTTGTAAATGCGCGCCAAGCGCAAGCACGCTCTCAGGCGACAGTTACAATAAATACTCAGTCCAGCCTCGTGATCCTACGACTCACGACCTCCTTGTATTTCTTTGCCGATGATCAACTCATCGCCCTTCATCCAAGACTAACTGGTGTCAGAAGTTGAGAATCCGGCCTCAAGATGCCCGGTTCATCCACTGTCGTTAATCTCAGCAGCCTACCTCTTCCGGCGCCGCTCCCGCTATTCCCTCCAAATCGGCGCAAGCGTTGGAGTGACTTCAAGGAGGACTTCTACGATTACGCGCGATCGAATTCTGTGTTCACACTCGATCCTGAGGTACAAATCTCTCACCTCAGAACAGCCCTTGGCTCTCAGTGCAAGAGCGAATTCAGAGCCCTCGTCGTGCCCCCGGCCAATGACACGAAAGAGGAAATTAAAGTGAAACGTGAAACGAACAAGCCATCCGGCAGGTTCGAATCGACGATTGTCGCTTGGGAAAAGGCCTACTGCGGTGTCGAGAACATTCTAGTGAATCGCGAGGGATTCTACTCATGCAACCAAGACAGCCTGGATATCGACCGCTTCATCGAAAAGGTGTGTGAGCTTGCGGATGAGTGTGATTTTCCTTCTGAGGCCAAGGATAAGCTCGTCCGGGATAGACTGGTTTTCGGTCTCTCGAGTCCGACATTGAGGGACAGGCTGCTTCAGAGCGAAAAAGTGGACCTACATTCGGTGATGCGGTGACCATGCGCCGAGCGTCTAAAACATCGAGGCGAACGCTCGCCACACGCAATTCATGCAGCTCATCCTCTGAGAGCGTCAATAGGATACGTTCCGACAGAAAATCTCCGAAGAGGGATTCCAAGTGCAGGGATTTCAGAAATAAGCGGAGGTGTTTGTTCTGCGATCTTCAACATCCCCTGGTGAAAAGCAAATGTCCTGCAAGAGACAAGAAATGTTCCGAGTGTGATGAGATCGGCCATTACGCCGTGTGCTGTGGAAAAGTCCGCAAACTCTTCGGTATTGAGGACACGGAAAACTCGGAGACTGACAACGAATCAGACGAAGAGGACGTTTTCACCATGGAGGTAGGGAAACTGGGCAGTAGAAAGAAGCGTGTTATCGGTGAAGCGATATTCGGCCACCGCGGAAGAACTCTTTCCATCACAACTCAAATTGACTCCGGGGCATCAGTCGATGTCATGCCTCTTCGGATCTATCAGAAACTACGCAAAGCCAGGATTTTGCCCATAATGTCCGAGTCCAAGCGGAAACTCAGAATGTAAAGCGGTGACTCTACCGTTCCCGTTGGTCAGGTGACCACGACGGTCAGCAACAACGGAAAAGAAGCCCAAGTCACCTTCCAGATCGTAGACCTTTCCGAGCAAACGTTGCTTAGGGCGTCAACGTCTATCGCCCTCGGTTACATCAAACTCGGAGAGAATGCAGAATTCGTGAACAGAGTAACCGAGTGTCACCAAGAGGAAGAACTGGAACGATTAGTTCGCGAGTTCGATGACGTTTTTAAAGGGCTAGGGAAACTCCCAGGTCTGGTAAAAATACATCTGAAGAAGGACGTAACTCCCATCCAATGTCCTCCCAGGCGGGTGCCAGCCGCTTTGAAAACGCAGATCACTCATCGAATCAAGGAATTGGAACGCCAAGGAATCATCGTCCCAGTGAACAGTCCAACAGACTGGATTAGTCAGTTGCTTGTCGTCGCGCGCAAAGACAAGAAGCTTCGGGTGACTCTTGATCCATTTCATCTCAACAAGGCCACGAAACGGTCACACTATCAACTCCCCTTGCTGTCCGACATATTGCCTCGCCTGACCAAAGCCAAATATTTTTCAGTCGCCGACGCATCCGATGGTTTCTTCCAATGTGAATTGGATCCTGACTCCACCGACCTTACGACATTCTGGACACCGTTGGGGAGATACAAATATCTGCGCATGCCGCAAGGCCTAAGCATATCACCCGAAGTATACCAGGCCAAACAGACAGAGGCTCTTGAGGGCCTGCGTGGTATAGAGATCATTGCCGATGACATTCTCATTCACGGAGAAACGTTCGAGGATCATCGTTTGAATCTCAGAGCATTCTTCCAAAGGTGCAGAGAGAAGAATCTTCGTCTCAACAAGAGCAAGCTGAGATTGTGCGTCCCGCAAGTTAAGTACATGGGGCACGTGGTTTCTCGCGAAGGTGTGGAACCCGATCCCGAGAAGATCAGAATTCTTCACGATTGTCAGGCGCCCAAAGACAGGAAGTCGCTCCTTCGGTTTCTCGGAGCCACCAACTACCTGAGCAAGTTCATTCCGGGCTACTCCGAGCTAACGACACCTCTGCGTGTTCTGCCGAAAGACGGAGTGGATTTTCGATGGATGGAGAGTCAGGTCGTTGCATTCAAGAAAATCAAAGAGGCACTTACGAAGGCACCGACATTGGCGTACTTCGACGTTAACAAACCTATCCTCATTCAAACGGATGCAAGTCAGAATGGAGTTGGCGCGGCATTGCTGCAAGATGGACGGCCAGTGGATCTGTGTAGCTCGGCACTCAGACCTGCCGAACTTAACTATGCCGTTATAGAGAAGGAGCTATTGGCCATCCTAATCGCATGTAAGAAATTCGATCACTACATTTTCGGCCATCCACAGGTTGTAGCGCAAACCGACCATCAGCCCTTGATTGCCTGCTTCAAAAAACCATTACATAGCAACCCAAAGCGACTCCAAAGAATGCTCTTATACCTCCAGAAGTACAACATCGACGTTCAGTACGTGAAGGGCAAGGCAAACTGTTTCGCAGATTGGCTGAGTCGTGACACATTTTCCACCCCTCATCCATTTGTCGTGGACGAAGGTCTCGTCTACAGAATCGAGGTGGAGAACACTAGTCGCGCTGCGCACTCACAAGTAAAGAACTCTAGCCTGCAGCAGATCGAGGGGGCAGGCGAAAACGATTCCGAGACGACGTTGTTGAGAAACGCGATTTCGACGGGGTGGCCGAAATCGAAAGAAAAATGTCCCGGGAAACTTCGACCCTTCTGGAAATACCGTTCAGAACTCACAACTGAGGATAACCTAATATTCAAGGGATCAGCGATATACATTTCGAGAACGCTGAGACGGGACATGTTGAAACGAGCACATGCCAGCCACTACAATGCGACAGCATCCTGGAAAAAAGCTAGAGAATGCATTTTCTGGCCATCTTTGAAATCCGAACTCCAGGATTGGTGCGACTCATGCCAATCTTGTCTGGCATACCAGCCGCGTCAGTCGAAAGAACCCCTAATGATAACATCGTCAGCGTACTACCCGTTCCAGATCGTGTTCCAGGACTTCTTCACGTTGAACAACAGGCAGTATCTGGTTACCGTGGATGTTTACTCCGACTTCTTCGAAGTGGACGACCTCGGGAAAGACGCTTCAGCGGAAGAACTCATTCGGGCCACCGAGAAACATTTCGCCCGCTATGGAGTTCCAGTTGAACTACACAGCGACAATGGTCCCCAGTTTACATCGGAGGCCTTCATTGAGTTCCTATCGGAATGGGGCTGTACCCCAGTCACCTCCTCCCCGTATTTTCCCCAGGCAAACGGAAAGGCTGAGGCAGCGGTTAAGATTGCAAAACGACTGATGAAGAAATGCGAGCTAAGCGGCGAGGATTTCGCATACGCACTTCTGGCACTCCGCAATACGATACAGAAGGATGGATCAAGTAGAGCGCAAAAGTTTTTCTCCCGAACCCTCCGAAGCAGGCTGCCATCAGAACTCGACGGAGACTTCGCATTCAACAAAGATCAGGTGGAGAAGAACCACAATAAAAAACGAGCACAGAAGAAGTACTTCGACAGGAACACCAAATCACTCAAGAGATTGGGGCCGGGCTCATTAGTCAGAGTTCAGCCACTTCTAAGAGCGGGGAGGTGGTCTAGAGGCAGATGTGTTCGCAGAGTCGCGCCGCGCTCATACACAGTCATGCTAGACGATGGCACGGTGATACGTCGCAACCGCAGGCATCTGAGAGAATCCACGGAGGAAGAGGAAGATCTTCAAGCGGAGGATTCGAGGTCCAATCGAAACACAAGTGCGGAGACCGGGAAGAGCATTTGTAAGACGAAAAACTTGAACTGCACCACAAGCGCCTCACCTCGAAGAAGCACAAGGCCGAAGAAACCCAAAGTAGTGTTTTCGCCCAACTAAAAACATTGTGATATCTCGCCTGTGAAATAATTTGTGTAGCTATACTCCTCGTTCCGACATCATATCGTAATAACATCATGGGAGGGGGAGATGTTGATAATGCACTTTTGTAAATGCGCGCCAAGCGCAAGCACGCCCTCAGGCGACAGTTACAATAAATACTCAGTCCAGCCTCGTGCTCCTACGACTCACGACCTCCTTGTATTTCTTTGCCGATGATCAACTCATCGCCCTTCATCCAAGACTAACTCATCGAGAACTGACAATGATACATGAAACGAATCCAGAATTCGATCAAACTCAGCTCATGAGCAAAGGAGCATTGGAAATTCTCGATAGTGTCGAGATGTCAGCCCAAGAAGCAGCTTGGTACCTCCTGCGGCAGCCCATGAGCTGGGCCTCAAGAAACACAGTTATGGTTCCCACAACGCTCCCACATGAGAGATACACAGCTCGTAAGCGAAAATCAACAATGGACGCCGAAAATTCGCCTAGTAACAGTACGGACATATGGACGGAATCCGTGATTCAGAAATATGAGGACCGTCATTCTTCTCCAGAAAATATAACGCTAGCGCAGTTTGCAGCGTGGTATAGCCCTGGGGGAAAATACAACAAGAATAGAGGGAACTATGAAGATGCTGGGGCAGGACAAACGATAGATGACGAACCTGTAGATGAGTATCGCGCTCTCAAACGACATAAAAGATGTAAAATAATAAGATACCGCAACCACGACAAAAACAACATCAAAGATTACATACGAGATTTGGTCACTCTCCACGTGCCATTCCGTAATGAACACGTCGAGATCCTCGATCGCGATATCTTTACTCAAATATTTGAAGCAAAAAAACATGAGATACAGGAAAGGCGAAAAGAATTCGAGAGCAACATCAACATCGAAACAATTCTACATGAAATTGAAGAAATGTGCTCCATGAGCGAAGAACTTGTCACCGATATTCCTGAGGGAAACAAGGATTCCGTAAACTCCTCGTTACCAGCCTGAAATGATGATCTGAATGCACGTACAATCCCAACTTCTGTGAGCGCGATAAGACCCAGAAGTAATTGTATGAGCAAAGAGGACCACTGCGCCTTGATGCGTCAAACAAATGCCGAACAACGCGAACTCATATTGGAAGTCATACATCGCCTACACGATCCAAACCGGGAACCGATCCAAATTTTTCTGACAGGTCCAGCAGGTTGTGGGAAAACATTCATTTTGAAAGCTTTGATGGAAACATACAATCGCTATACTCATCAGCATACTTCATTGAACAATGCATACATAGCGACAGCAACAACGGGCGAAGCAGCAGTCGGAATAAACGGAGTAACTGTTCATGCCGCTTTCCGGCTCACTCTATCGAGACAAACGGCTCAACTTCCCAATGCAGTGCTCCAAACTTATCGCCATCTACTGCAAAAAGTTAAATGTGTGATCATAGACGAAATAAGTATGTGCAGTTCACATGTTTTCCATTCGGTCAACTCACGTCTACAAGGAAGGAAAGGCGAATACAAAAACAACTTTGGCGGTTTAGATTTGATCGCATGCGGCGACCTTAAGGGGATGTTCACTAAAAATCGGGAAAAATCGCGTTTTCTGTTTGTGGCATGGTTCGATGCAGGACAGGCCCCTCTGGTACCCAAAACAAATCGGACCTCGATATCTGTCTTGGTTTCCTAGATATCAACCATTTTGTTCATATCATCTGGATGTGTCATGTCAGGTCGTGAAGAACTATCGAGCGAAGCTCTGATGTTCACTCGTTCAGGCGGGGAAACCGTTTTCGAACCGCGGAAACAAATACCATTCGTGGGGAGCATCTACGTTCTCGAAATCACCCGCTCCAACAAACTGCTGCCGCTGGTGGAATGCGTTCATTCTTTAAGCTGACAGTCTGCCCCGCGCGCGCAGTGAGACGGACCGAAGTCGAGCTAGCCGGGAGACGGCCCTCGTCGATCGATGTCATTCTCTATCGTGAAGAATGGGACACGGTGAACCTTTCGGCGACTCGGATTCCGAGATAGGGTCAGAGCCGAGGCGAGAAACGCGGCCGACGAAACTGCGCGAAGCAGGCCGAATGGGCAGAGAACTTCGGTCAAATCAGGTCCGCCATTTCCCTGATTTCTCCTGTTGGGAGTCATCGATTTTGATGCGGCTTGTTTCTATTTGTTGCTGATGAATGTGGCTCTTAAATGAACTAGAATTGAAGGAATCGGAATCGTTCTCTTGGACACAGCTTCGGCGAAGGAGGAAAAATGTTTTTTTTCAACTTCCTCATCGATTTCAAAAATTTTCCCCTGCTCGGCCCCGATAGTTCTAGTTCATCTCCGAGAGGAATTCCTCACCTACATTTCAAAACAAGATTGAAGTCTCTAGCTGGTTCTGGCGCCGAGAAATCAGGTGAAAACCACAGGGAATGGCGATCCCTCACTTCGATGGTCACAAACTCCAAGGCTCGATTTCTCGGAATCGTGTTTCGGCCCATTCCCGACCACCATTTCCCTGATATCTCCACGCCAGGTGCATCGATTTCGATAATTTTTTTTTTCAAACGTAGCTCATGCACGTGGGAATAGAGTGAACTAGAATGATGGCGAACGCCAGCGGGGCCTCCGGGAAATTCGTCATCAGCCAAATGTTGATTTTACCAGCATCTTGATCTTGAATTTCTTTATGGTTCTCGGGGCAGGATTGCCACCGCTCTAGTTCAATATGAGAAGCACAAAATTATCTACCGTTCGAAGAAAAGAACAGCCCTCTACCTCATCCTGGCGAGGAAAAATCAGGGCAAAACCGCGAAATCCAGACTATTTTTCCGCTAGAGAAGGAAACGAAGTTGAGTCTCAATTTTTTTTTTCGTGAATAGTTTGAAGCTTCCTACATTCGGGGGTCACTTCAGATAGTTTCTAGCTGCCACAGAAGAGGAAATACAGGCCGCGGAAGCAGATACAGTGTTTTAGTGAACATCCCCCCTTAAACAATTACCACCAGTCGATGCTGCTCCAGTGTACAGCGCTGTGAAGAAATCTCTGAGAGGTAGATCTGTTTTATGGAAATCGTTGGATTATTTCCCGCTAGTGAGAGTGATGCGACAAAACAATATCAACTTCTCTGCAATATCTCTCTCTCTATCAAGCTCACAAAAATCGGTTGCCGCGAAAAATTAGTCGCGCAGGGAACGAATATGATCCAATCACGATTCTGACCGCGTGGGTGGTGTGACGAGAACTCACACAGTGACGTAGTCCGCCTCTTCTTCAACAACAAAGATGTTGAAGCCTACAACAGAAACGCGGTTCCTACCACACCAGCCACAGATATCAGCATTGCGTCGGATTCTTACACGGGGTATAGCACGGAAATCGAAAGACGAGAGGCGATCGGGATGGTGCATCGCATGCAATGTCAAGACACAGGGAATCTGCCCTACAGTATCACATTCACTGAAGGCTGCCCATACATGCTAACAATGAACATGGATGTGGAAGATGGATTTGCAAACGGAGCCATAGGCAAGTTACGTCACGTTGAACATTGCCCAAGTTCGTCTGACGACAACAGTTCGAAACGTGTATGGCTAGAATTCGACACCGACTATATAGGACGTCTGAAACGGTTGGAATACAGACCACATATCCGTTCCAAATCAGAACTTCTCAAAGAGCAATGGGTACCAATCGAATAACGATCAGCAAATATAAAAGTACAAACTAGAATAAAATGTAGCCGACTCCGGTTCTTGCTCTTGTCAGCTTGCGCACCAACAATCCATGAGTCGCAAGGAGGAACCTTCGATCAGATCGTTTATGACTACGAAGAGAGTCATAAGCAACAACTGGTTTACGTGGCTCTCAGTAGAGTGACGTCGCTTCAAGGTCTTTTCCTTACGAATGCAATCGATAAATTTGTTTCCTCTCATGCACAAGGTTCCGAGAGTCCAACAATTCGAGAAGTCCGGAACGAATATGCGAGACAAGAAGCTCACCGCCTCCCGACCATAACAACCGGTGTAAAAAATTTCTTAACAGGCGATAGAAATGCGAATTTCATTATTGCCAATATCAATGTGCAAAGCCCAGCAGCGCACGCGGATGATGTTGCGACAGATCCGATTTTGTCTCGATCGGATTTCCTGGTCTAGACAGAAACATGGATGCGTGAATCTTCAACGCCAATAAATTTGCATGGATTCCAATTCGATCAGGCCCAACCATGTGAAGGGCGTTCAGGAGGCGTCGCCATATACAAACGCAACAACTGCAACTACGTCACGAAGGCCCAAGTTCTTGAACTTCCGGACAGAGATTCATCATCCGGACCAAATCATCATGCAGGAGATCTAGCAATCACCCAGATTCAAATCAACGAGGAGCACGAATTCATCCTCATCGCAATATACGTGCACTGAAAAAATCAGTATCACGAGTTAGAGGCTTTCATAACACAATCATTACGTTCCACTCAGATATCTCTCACGAATGAAAACACAGTACCCGTGGTTATGATGGGCGACTTCAACACAACCGAGTCGGATCGAGAAAAATTAAAGAAATTTCTGGAGGAACATTACGGTCTGAAGCTAATTAACGATGTCGAGGAAAATACAACACTCGGGGCTACTTGCATCGACTTGACGTTCGCAAGAGGACTGGATATAATATCAAAACCCAACATATCATATTTCTCTCATCACAAACCAGTGCTCAACAGAACTGTGTTTAGCTGACCTCAGAAGTGCACCATGGAGATGACACGAACGAAACAGGAAGACAGATGAGCATCTAGAACCTCTCACACAAATCCAAGAGAGATACAATAATGGATCAAGAAACTAGATCGAAAATGACGAGGCTAACAAAAAGTTGAGAACTATCAGATCAATGATTCCATGGGCGATAAGTACAACCCCAATGAGCCTGCAAGACTATCCGAGAGGAAGGTGAGTTGAATGATGGACCAATTGCATCCGATACGGCCAAAACAAACGAAACATAAATGCTGAACTGGTATACGTTGAATAGAACTCTAACATTCAGGTTCTCCATTCCTCCGTGGACCGAATCTACGAGGAGAAAGAATAGTCCACGCAGCATCAAACATATCCCGGCCGAAAGTTAATGAAAAATCGAGGATGCACGCCCACTGCCGGTCGCGACTTGGGTCAGTCGCCGATGACTCTACCGAGATTACCTCAAACGGTCCCCACAGACCCATTCTAAGCTAAGTAGGCTCTACATTTCACACTACAATCACCGCAAAAGTAAAACGGAATGAGCTTAACTCCAAAGTAATAAAACGCTGCTTGTGAAAGATCTTGGAAACACCAAAACTTTGACTCGTATTCCATTCGCACATTCTCCCGCCGACATGTGTGCCTTGATGTTCATCCGTTCGAGATGTGTAACGAACGTTTGGATGGGGAAAGTCATTACGCCCTGCCGTGATGTCACTCTCTGAAACGCCACACATTCCGGGCTGGCCGCCGAGCGTGGTCGGTCTCTCTGCCGCAATCTCACTCGCTGAAATCAGCGCGCACCATGAGGGCGAAGCTGTGCGCCCTTCGTGGAAGTGGGGACTTGCCTCGAGCCCGATTGCCGCGAACCCGAATCCGCGAGGCCGAGTACCCCGAGCCTGATTAAAGCTCCGCCCAGCGGACAGCGCGCCGTCTCAGTGAAGCTCCTGTGCGGAGCTATGTCGGTTCCGCTAGGAGCTCTCCGTTCACATCATCTTGGCCTAGTTCAAAGCATGAGTCGCTACCCTTCTCTCTGAACGGAGAAGCGTTCGTGGAGCATTCCTGTGACATCGCCCTCCTGAGCGAATGTGGATGAAGCACATCGGAGGAGGGACGAATTGTACTGAATGTTTGGATAGCCAATAATTTTGCATGAAGAATCAGTCATTGTCCCCTCCCCTCAAGGGGCAGTTTCCTCATCCGTTCACCCTGACTTGGAGAAGGAGTGTTTGATCATATTTCCGAAGCGTGGGCCAGTGAACAGCAGCAGGACAAGAGACGGCAGGGTCAACATTGTTCCGATGCCATATGTTTAATTCGTTCTCTTCAACAACAAGGTCCTGCTCTGTCCTGAGTGGAGCGCGTTCATAGAAGCTCCACTGAGCCGGCGCGCTCTTCGCTGGGCGGAGCTTTATTCGGGCTCGCGGTATTCGGGCTCGCGGAATCGGGCTCGAGGGGATAACCGTGGAAGTTACAATAACCGATTGAGGAGACTGCGAAAGTAGGCAAAGTGATCGATACACACTCTGTGTCAGGGTGAGCTCAACATTTAGGTAGTCTTTGCTCGAAGAACAGGCGTGAAGCACAAGACGAGACATTCTGAGAATTGACCCAAGATTCTCATCGGGGGAACATTCCACTGATAATATCCCCATCGATGAGATCCTTCAGACAAATCAGTGAACCGGCGCGTTGATCAAGCATCTCAAGCAAACTGCACGGAATTCCGAGAACCCACCGCCCCTCACGCCAATCTGACCATACTTTTCCAAGTCTGGAGGGGTGATTCCAGCTGATCCGGATGGTCACAACATTGCCGCAATCAGTTTGGGTGCCTGTGGGAACTGCGGGTACTCGCACCCCGACGAAGATTGCTACGCCAAGAACAGGGAGTGCAGCAAGTGCTGCAAGCTTGGGCATTATGCGAGAGTATGTAGGCGAGATTCTTCTGAATTTGCTCGTATACCTCCGAACGGCAGAGGCAACCTGCGAGCGCCGCGCCCGAGGGGTGGCGGACACTCTGGCCGCGACGCTGCCTCGGGGAGCAGGGTGTGGAGTCTGCGCCAGCTCTCGGATGACGACGATTTCAGCGTCAATCAGATCAGGGACCTTGGGACGAGCTCAAGAGAGTCCGGCAGGTGGAACCAAGTTCTTCCGATACACAACCAGTTGGTGAGTTGTAATCTTGACACAGGAGCGGACGTATCAGTGCTGCCGCGCGCCTTCGTTGACCACCTGATCCTTTTGTGCTCAGTCCCCACACCACTCGCCTCGTGTAATACTTCGGCGACCGCTAAGGCTCGGAGGCGACCACCGTGCTGACTATCCGACACGGTACCGCGACACTTGAGGAGAGCTTCTGCATCGTCAATGGAAGCGTTATGTCGACCATTCGGGGTGATGCAGCTGAGACCCTTGGGCTCATCGCTGGGGTCGCAAATGAGCAGGGACGGCGACGACCTGGAGAAATGGATGGGAGCTTATACGGCGGCTTTTGGCGGCATCGGATGTCCAAATAACTCTCACTGTAACATCAGACGCAAACCCAACTACCGACCGTGCATCAACCCCTGCAGGCGCATCCCATTCGCTTTCGAAAGGGGGTCAGGGCAGGATTGGAGAGGATGATCAAAAAAGACGTCATAGTGCCAATCACGGAACCAACGAAGTTTGTTAGCAACATCGTGACGGCGCGGACCGTTACGCCTGTCTGGATGTCTGGAAGAGACGCTCAGCACGGCTCCAGTCCCCAGATACTTCAGCCCGGACGAGCCGGTTATCGTTTCGGTCGACGCTTCCCAATACGGTGTTGGAGCAGTCCTCATGCAAGATGTGTGCAATAGTCTGCAACCACTTGCGTGTGCCAGTAGAACTCTCACTCCAACCGAGCAGGTATACGCACAGATTTGAAAGGAGATGTTAGCCGTAGTCTTTGGATGCTCGGAATTCCACTGCTGCGTGTTCGGTCAAAAGAGCGTCCGCGTCGGAAGCGACCACAAACCGCTTGAGATGATCATGAAGAAACCCCTGCACCAGGATCCGTTGAGACTCTGCAGCGGTATGACATCGAAGTTCGGTATGTTCCGGGCAGAGAACTGCACGTGGCGGACTGCCTGTCAAAGAGCCCAGCATCCGAAATGCTAGAAGAGCTCCCGAAGATCGCCTCGGTGGTGAAATTGCCCATCGCAGATTACAGACTCCATGAGTATGCAAGCACAAGGGAAGAGGATCATCAGTTGCGGGTACTCAAAGCGACTTGCTTGGAGGGCTGGCCGGCCGACAAAAAAAGCATACCTCAGGCCATACGAGAATACTGGTTCGTTGGCCGTGCGGATTCCACCAAAGCTAACTGACGAGAACGGGCTGCATGTTCCGACCCGGTCCAGCTGTTGTGATAATTTAATAATGCTCGTAGAGAAATCATTGGTGTGTATATTTGAGGAAGGATGTAGCAATGCCCGGAGGGAAGCACGCGGCCCGGCGTTCAGCGTTGCAGCCGGAATCCAGAAAGTAAATAAAGCAGTAGCGTCGTGCCATTTAACGCAGACACCGCGCACTCTCAGCGAGGGCTGTGCGCCGCGTTAAGGATTCGCCGTACAGAGCGCCGCCAGGCGCTGCGAACTCCTTGCACCGAGCCGCTGCGCCGCCGCTGATTGGCCCGGGCATCACTTCGGTTGGGGCATCAGGATGCCTCTCCGTGCCTACGACATTGAGAGACTTGCGTTCTTCCTCTAATATTCTTTTTCTGAAATCTCTGGTATAGAGGCGAATGCCTATTAACGCAACCAATATTCCTTGAATTTCTTTACGAGCCTTAGTCCTGTTTGTGTTCTCGAACCACGCCCCATCGTCGGCTTGATTGGCGGCCGAGAAATCTGGAATGTGTTTGGCGAGAGTTACGACGCCGATGACCGGGAACGAGGAACGGGGAGTAGGGAATAGGAGGGTTGTTAGATGCCCGCAGAGAGCGTGGAGGAAGTGTGTGAAACGTATGACCCCAGAGTGCTTGAACATTAACGCAGTGAGCGACACGTCGAGAACTTTCGGAAATGGAAAACATTAGAGATCGCTCCCAATCAGTCAGCGACGATTGACAGATTCCATCAAGCAAACATAGATTGCGAAGCGAAAAAGTGGATAGAGATACTGCGTCGTATTTTAGATATCGTCGAATTTCTCGCAAAGCAGAACTCGGCTTTCCGAGGTCATCGGGAATACGAAGATTTCGCGGATTCCAACCGAGGCAATTCCTTGCAGCTGGTGGAGCTAGTGTCGAAGTATGATTCCGTGTTGTACGAGCATCTCATGAAACTGAATTCGGGGAGCAATCGATCTGGGCCGTCTTACTTGTCGCCGCAGATCCAGAACGAATTCATAGACATTCTCGGGGACCAAGTGCGTCGCAAAATTATAACAGGCGTCCGAGAGGCGAAGTATTTCACGATGATTTTCGACAGCACTCCTGACATCTCTAGGCGCGATCAAACTAGTCAGATCTTGCGCTACGTGTCGGTTGATGGTCTGAACGTTAAGGTGGTGGAGTCTTCCGTCGATTTCTTGGAGACCAACGGCAAAACCGCTGCTGAGCTCACTTCGATGATCTTGAAGAAATTTTCGGAAGACGGATTGGACATACAGAACTCTAGAGGCCAGGCCTATGATAATGCGGCAGTCATGGCCGGCCCGAACTCGGGAGTCCAGGCTCGCATTAAGGCCATTAATCCTGAGGCAACCTTCATCGCTTGCACCAATCACTCGTTGAATTTGGCTGGACTTTACGCAGCGTCGGAGACAATGTCTTCGGTGACGTTCTTCGGAACATTAGAGGAGGCTTTTTTGTACTTTTCTCCCTCAACCCATCGCTGGGATATACTCTCTGCTGTTATCGGCCAAGGAGTCAAACGTCTCGTGGAAACCCGCTGGAGTGCGAGACACGATGCCGTCAGGGCGATTGAAAGGCACTTCTCTAGTTTAATAGTCATACTGGAGGGCCTCGCCCGCAATTCCAGTGAGAATTTGGCAACGAGATCAAAGGCTGGAGTGCTTCTCAAAGGCATGCTCTGCTTTTCATTCGTTTGCCACCTCGGCTTCTGGAGTTCTGTTCTGAAGGAAGTCGACGACGCCCAGAAGTATCTACAAATCGAAGGGCTTGACGTTGAAAAATGCGCCGCGAAGATCAGCGCTCTTCACAGGTACCTGACAGAAAATGGCGAACAGCTCCTCGACGATGCGCTCAGCTATGGAGAACTACTTTGTGCTCAGGTCTCGATTGACATGCAGCCCATGCAATCGAGGTCACCCGGGAACCACCCTCCGACATCTCTGGATGAAGGTGTTTCTCATGAAAGGGAGTTGAGAAGCGACATACGCCGATCACTGCAGAAAATTGTGGGGGAGATAGAGACAAGATTCGAACAGCTTCAGGAAATCAGTAGCAGATTTGCTTTCCTCACCCCTTCCAAGCTCTTGGACCTGTCTCACAGCTGCAACTTAGTCAATGTTGCAGAGGAGATCGACCCCGTCGAATTCCTAATCGAGAGGCGCGTTTGGTTCATTTTGTTTCTGCCTCCGATCAGGGAACGATCCTAATGAGAGGTGGGCCGCTGGAGCTGCTCAAGTTCATCTATCGATTTAGCCTGAATATCTCAGTCCCAGACATTGTGATAATGCTCCGGCTTTTTCTAACTCTCGGCATAAGTGTCGCCACGTGCGAGCGGAGCTTTTCAAAACTGAAACTCATCAAGAATCATTTACGCTCCACCATGTCACAAACAAGATTGTCAAACCTTGCCATACTCTCTATCGAGCAATCCGTCACGAATGAGTTAGATTTCGAGGAGTGCATAAGAGAGTTTTCAGCTCTTAAGGCGAGGAAAATTACGCTCTGAGAGGGAGGAATCCAGTTGTTCATAAAGTAATTAAAACGTAGAGCGCGAGTGATTCTCATCCGCGTTAACTTGCGCGGGCTGTCTTCGTTTCTCTGGAGTTTCCGTTAGATCCCCATTCCAAATCATTCAAGTAAGCACTCAGGAAGCTTCAAACGCATTTCTCTTGTTAAACCTCACGAAAAATGGGAGGGGGGGCATCAAATCACATGTCCGCCCCGGGCATCATGGAGCCTCGCTACGCCACTGCCCGGGACCAATTCGACCATACTCTCAGAAATCTAGAAGGGGTGGGAGATTCAGAGGTCGATCTGACCGTACTCTTGGGAGTCTAAGGCGGTGGTACCGGGACCTATCTCGGCGCAATTCTCGGAGTCTGGGGAGGTAATTTCGGGGTCGATCCGACCATACTTTACTGAGCCTGAGGAGTTCATTCCGGGATCTATCTAACCTGACTCCCCGGAGTCTAGGGAGGTCATTCCGAAGTCGATCTCACCATACTTTTTGGAGCCTATGCGGGTGCTACCGGGATCTATCTCAGCACACTTCTCTGTGTCTGGGGAGGTGATTCCGGGGTCGATCTGACCATACTCCTCGGAGTCTCGGAAGGTCAATCCGGGGTGGGTCTGGCCATGCTTTTGACAGACAAACTGCGCAGATCGGTCGAATGAGGAGATAGTTCACCAACAGTGCTGACACATTCAAGAGGTAGAAACGTACCTCCTTACCAGATTGTGTTTGCTCACATGCATGACTGGGATACGAATGTCACCCATGAGGCTCACCACCCCGATACTATGCTAGCGAGAATCGGTGGCCACTCCCGGAGGTCCCATGACACTACACGTAAGGCAATGTGTGTCTGTCAGCAGTAGACTCCCGAAGCAACGGACGGACTTTCGGAATGCTCGGGAGCCAAAGCACTTCGTGCTACCCGGGTTGCTCTTTGCGGATGACATGGTGCAACTTCCACACAACCGCGAGGAACTACAGGGGCTTCTAATCATCACTTCGGCATTCGGAATGGTCAGATGATTGACCTTCAACCACGCGATGAGTGCAGTGGTTGTGTTCTCGAACCAATCGGTTGGCGACAGCAACGGCCTCCAGATACAAGGCAAAGCCCTGCCTGTCTACCGTGAGTACACATATCTAGGTATCACTCTGAACGACGACTCAAATTACCTCTCAAAGCAAGAAGAGAAATGGAGGACGGATACGAAGAGAGTCCTTCACTAGATGCACGCCCAGACACTATGGGTCTTGAACAAGTTTGAACTGTCCAAAACATTCTGGGAAGGCGTCGCTGTCCCGAAAATCACATACGCAAATGCTGTTACCGTGATGACAACTAACACAGCAAACGAACTGGAAGAAGCCCAGCGCGATGGGCACTGGGTATACCAGGATGGAAGGTAGCAAACGAATACCTTCCATCGGAGCAGAGCTGGAGCTCCTTCGAAGCGAGGGAGGCCAAAAGTAAGCTCAGGTATTTTGCGAGGATCCGCTCAATACCGGACTCGAGGTGGGCCAAAATGCTAGTTGATGCAGTGGAGCTACCAGAAAACAGAACGAAAGCCTACCTAAAAATGGGAGTTCTCAGATCCTAATTCGATTGCGACGCACTGACGATCGAACACGACCACGAAAACCGAGCACTCCTTGGAGTCTCCTACCGGAAGCTATCCGAAAAAGTTAAGACCTTACAGGATAAGGCCTGGGAAGACGGGATGGGAAAGAGATCCACTCTCGAGCTGTACCGAGCTCACAAAGAGTCAAGGACCACAATCACCCACATATATGACAATAGTAGGGATCCTCCCTCCTAGCCCTAGCGAGAGCTGGCACCCTCCCAACAGGATGTCATAATGCTATTTACCTAGCTGCCCCAGACACATTCTGCGACCGATGTGGAGTTCAACCCGAAACAATGGCACACGTGAGCTTCGGATGCAATGAGCTCTACTACACCGACGAAGACCTCGCCGTTCGCCTCGGCCCAAGCAATGAGCTGAATCATTCATTGGTGAACACGACTAAGCGAATTCTCGAAGCATGGAAACGAAACAAGGGAGGATCCACTGAGCATGCTCGCGCCTGAATTGAAAGCTTGATTTATAAATACAATAATCCGATCCAATACACCATGAACCTTTCTGTCTATGGATAGAATTCACAGACAATGATCAAATCGGGAGCGTCACGAGAACGAGACACAGACCCTTGTCAGAAGTCGGCTCGTTGGCCGTGTGGCATAAACCAACGCCTTGGGTGCAACGCTAAGCTAGCAATCGCGGGTTCGATCCCCGGCCGATAACGAAAATTTCTTATGTGGTTAGAAAAGGATTTAATCTATATCAGAATTAAATCTGAAAAATCTTAAGACCCAATCCCACCGCGCGCAATGGGATTCGCGAGGCGATAGGGAGTGTTACTGAAGCAATACCGAAAGGTGATTCCGGGACACTTTTGAGGGCTGGCTGAGAGGATCAGCCGGAAAACAAAAACAAAGAAAGACCCTTATCAGTAACAAGACAAGAGTTACAATGGAATCGGACCCCTATTTTCGAAAAAAACGCTTTCCTTCGAGGTTTCAAAAATAATCGAATTCCGTCGTACAAATTTCCCGGCCTGCTTCGCCTGTGCAATAACGATCCACAAGTTCCAAGGCGGGACCTTCGACGAGATCGTATTTGAATACCATATAAAAATACGACAGCAGTTGGTTCACGTTGCGTTGTCGAGTGTGGAATCGGTCGGAGGCTTATTATGAAGGCTGCAAATTTTTCGCGGTCAAAAATCGCGAATATCGCGGGCGGGTCGCGGTAACGAATCGTAGAATCGCCGAAAGTGAGTGAATCGCTCGAGAATCGTGGAGAGTGGTGAGATCGTGTGAGTTCCGCGGACAACTTGAACAAAACTGAGTAGATGGTGCAACCATGCAGAAACACACTATTTCCTCCGTTTGAACACAACCTGAGTACCTCGCAATACTCGGTTCCCGGAGAAGAACAGAGAAGTTCAAGATGGAGACAATCAAAGAGAAACTTGAGCGGAACGAGGGCCTGAGAGGAAAGCACCGGCGAAGTGAGCCCTCATGAACCGGTGAAACGGGGACTTCACCGATCTGTTCGATGGCAGTCTTTGGGATTATACCCCCTCCAAACGGTTACAGTAAAACCTCGATTATATCAACCCCGATCATATCAACCTCCATTGAATCAACCTCGATTATATCAACTCGCGATCAGATCAATTCAAGACGGTAATCACCCCAATTATTTAAAAAGCTCAATCTCTATCGAATCCAGCTCGCTGAAAGTCAGCTTCCTGGAAAAAGTCAACTTCGATGAGGCTAACAGATGGAACTAACGTATATTTATTCTTCGGTCAGAAGAATTCCGAAAAGTTCAGAATCGAATCATCGACTGCTGAAAATAAGATTCAGACTGATGATCATACAAGCATTTCGATTTCGATGAGACGAGATCCAATTTCCGCGCTCAGATATGCCCACAACAATTGGACAGCTCAGACTGTGGGTGAGATTCCACCACAGCGTTGACTCTTGCTTTCACCGTATCCACGATGCTTCTGATTTCTCGACCGAACTTTCCCGAAATTCACTCGGCAACGTTGCTTGGGGCTGACCCGTCCATTGCCAGCGCTGCAGCGCTGAGACGCGCCAATCGGGACAAATCCAAAGGCTCGCACTCCGCGGTGTACCCCAACCATTGCAGGGCAACTTCGAATGCCATGACCGCTTCCGCGGCTGTCGGTCGAGAGGTAATCGGAGAAAGAAGAGGTGATGCTTCTTCATCTCCCGATTCTCCCGAACCCGTGAGGCTCTTCCTGTTCCGTGACCGTAGCAATAATTTCCTCATCGGTGAGGTGGTGCGAACATTCTAACGCAGAATCGCAATCCAACCATTCTGAAAGATTGGCACTGTCGCAGTCTTCGAAGCCTCGGATGTCGAGAAGTCGTTCCCCGAAAGCTCCGAACTCGAGGAAAGCTGGTTCTGCGGCGCAAGCTGACCGAGTGCCCGTGAGCGTATCCCAAGCGTTACACAGAGTAGTGGGCTTTACGGACTCTCAAGCTTGTGCCAATATGAATCAGGCATCTCTGATGTTGATGCTCTTCATGAAATTCCGCATTGCGTCGATGTCATCACGATCATCTGACAGGAGTAGTCTGAGTAGTAACTGCTTCCTGGGGCAGCCGTTTTGGTGACGCATTAACCCCTTGGTCCATGGGCTGCAAAACAGCTGTTACATTTGGAGGCAGAAAGATAACGGTGAACTTCCCGTTTTCCCTTCCGAGAGACTCTTTCTGGAGATGTGACGGCGCATTGTCTAAAAGCAGAAGTACTTTCCCTTCTTCTCTCAGAATTCCTGGAACGCTCTCACGTCGGGAAGGAAAGTGTGATCATACCATTTCCTGAAGATGTCACTCGTCATCCAAGCCTTCGTCTGGCCCTTGTAAACCACTGGAACACTCATTCCCCGGAAGTATCTCGGATTCTGTGATTTTCCAAAAACGAACATTGGAATTTTATGATTCCCAGTCATGTTAGCGCACACCATGGCAGTGATCCGCTCCTTGCTACTTTTGTGCCCTGGAACAGATTGTTCTCGACGAGATGCCAGGGATTTGCTTGGCAACGCTTTGTAGAACAGTCCAGTTTCATCCGCGTTGAAGACAAAATCGGGATCATACCCCTCAGATGCAACGAAAGCTCTGAAGTCGTTTCCAAATGTTAAGGTGGTAATAGAGCACTTCCTGAGGTCGATTCCACAAGTTGTAATCTATTCCGATGGGATGGCGCCGACGGACACCCGCTTCCTCCGCGGTGTCGCTCTCTACTACGTAAGATGTGCATGGGATATATTCCTCAATACCTTATAGCAATCGATGTGGAGGTCTTTAGGGGGAACGCGCGAAGCGCGTATGTATGATCGCCGTGGCGTATCGCATCTATAACATTCGGCGATCCTGACAGCGCGACGACCTCGTCGCCATTCTGAGTACAGTGAGACCTATTGTGACCGGAGACAAAAGTGTCATCTGAGATCGCAAGATCGCTTTCAGCGTCATCCGACTGCGGGTCGAATCTACCGGGTGGTCCCCTGATTCTCGTTAATCTTCAGATGCTCTGATTTTCTCCTGGTTCTCTCTCCCTGCGCTGACTCCCAAGCATAGTCTCGGGGCTGATTGGCACCCTGCTCTCTGTGGCGGTGATATTCGGGATGCACTCGTTGGGCGAGAGGACGCCGTGTCTGTCGTCAAGTTTTGACAGCGTAGATGCCTCAATTGGATCTGGAGTAGTCTCGGGAGCTTTCAGTGACTCGTCCGGCACCCCCGGAGTGTCGTTGACGTGGGGAGACGAATTACCTATTTTCTGTTTTTGACCTGCGATCGGCGCGGTTATTGAATCTCTGTGGCTCCGCGACGAATGTCCGAACAGTCGCAGTTGGCTTATGTGTGCGGTTCCTGCGCACTTGTCGTCTTCCAGGTACAGTAGCGCGAATGTATCGAGGCCAATCGCGCGCGTGACGGCTAAGGGTCCCCTGTACAATGGATCCACTTTTCTCGAGGTCCCGTCCGCCGCTCGGGGGGAGCTGTGAACTAAACGATGTCTCCTGATGAAAGCTGCTCTGCGTGGCGATGTTTGCGGTCGTAATATTTTTTGGCTTCCTGAAATGATTTCTCAAGGCGGTCCCTCGCCTCTCTTCTGAGCTGGACTGGGTCTTGACGTGCTTGCGTTGATGGATGCTCTACATTGATGAGGAGTCTGTCCGTGGTCTCAGGGTTGAAGCCGCACAAGAGTCGAATCGGAGTCTCTTTTGTGGCGCTGTAGACGGATGTATTGAGCAGAAGTTGGATTCTTTTGAGATACTTGCTCCAAATCCCGAGTCTTTGAGCGTGCAGCATCTTGGCCAACATGCGAGTCACAATGCCGTTCCCCTGTGGTCTTCTTGCACAGTTCAGGTGGTGGCTGATTGCCAGTTTCTCTGCGAAAGATCGGAATGTTTTGGCCGTGAATGCTGTTCCGCGGTCGGTTGTAATGTGAGCCGGGACGCCCCAGTCGCTCATGAATCTCTCGAATGCGGTCAAGTTCTCCTTGGCCGAGGTGTCCCGAACGGGTCCCAGGTAGACGAACTTTGTCAACCTGTCCACTATCACGAGGATGTGTGTATGTTTCGCCATTGACGTAGGAAAAGGCCCCACGTGGTCTGCATGCACCCGGTCGAATGGTCTGGTTGGAGTTGGAATTTTTTGAAGGAAACCCGGTTGCCTCCCACTGTTTCGTCTGTGCGCTAGGCATACCACGCACCGGGCGATGTGGTCTTTGATGTATCTTCTGAGGCGCGGAAACCAACACTTCCGCAAGACGATTTCGGCCGTGCGTTCGGAGCCACAGTGTCCATGAAGATCGTGCGCGCGAATGACAGTGGCCTTTCGCTGACTGTCAGGCATCACCAGGAGCCTTCCGGTGGACGTCTTCCTGCACAGGCAGCCGTCGAAAGCCTCAAACGACTCGACGAGTCCCTTCTCGTGACGCGTTCTTTCCGTCGATGGCTTCCGAAGAATCTCAAGGCGTTGGCGCGTTTTGTTGTCCTCACATTGGACTGCGCGAATCTCCTCCATGTAGGAGACGGGTGGTCCCTGAGACGCCTCCCTCTCCTGTTGCTCCTTGCCAAGGAGCTCCTCCAATTCTGCTTCGAAATCTGGCGCTTCGTCGGTGACCCCACAGTAGATTCGCTCCACGGCGGCTTCGGCCTCGCCGGTAGGCTTTCGGGACAATGAATCCACGTGGCTCATTCTCTCACCAGCGCGATGCTCGACTTCGAACTGAAAGCACTTGACCGCCGCATCGAAAAAGCTCTTCGAGATCGTAGAACTGTCCGTGGATATCCCCACAAACGATGGCAGGAGTAGACACAGGTTGGACGTTATTCTCTTCAATTAGGATGTTACACACTACAGCCGTAGCATCATTCGTGGGTTGCGCGTCGATCTTGTGTTTATGCTGAGTAGAGCCTGGCAATCGGTAACCAGTTTGAAGCTTCTTCCGATGAGAAAAGGACGTAGCTTCTCCAGGGCGAACGTTATCGCGAGGAGCTCCAAGCGCGATGAATGATAGGACGACTCCGTCTGACTGCACTTTCGGGACACGCATCTGACGAAGCGGAGTCGGCCCTTATCGTCCGGCTGAAGCAAAATAGCGGCCAAGCCAATCGCCGACGCGTCTGAGTGTAGTTCGATCGGTCCTGCTCGGTCAAATAGCGCGGGGACCGGTGGGCAGCACATAATTCTCTTGAGTGTCTCGAACGCAGTTCTTTGGGTCTCGCCCCACGCAAACCCGTTCTTCGTTGACGTTACCGCGGTGAGCGGGTCAACCACGTGTTACGATTGTTGTGGTTTTACCTGCCTTGAGATCCCCTTGCCCTGACGCAGAGTTCTCAAGAACCGATCGAGAGCCTCTCGATCGCCGTGTATCCGACACGGGAGTTGGATTGTAACTGACTCTGACGCCGTCGTCCGTGCAGACGCCCGAAGCCTGAGAACCATGCGCCAGAACCCCGGGCTCTCCCAACACTCTTTATTGAGTATCCGTATGTATCCATATTGCTCAGACAACCAGATTCATCATTCCTATTACAATATGATAATATATTATTGCCGATCCTGAGATTCCTTCGAGGAATCTCCCGTTCTCAGTTAACACTCCAGTGCCACCTGGCGGCCTCCTCTGACGCGTAGCGAGGCACAAATCTCTTGAAAACCCCACATAATCCGAGGAATTGACGAACCTGGGTGGTGCTGGTGGGTGGCGGGAATTCGCTGATAGCCTGAATCTTGTCAGCTGTGGGTGCAATACCGGCTCGTTGGCCGTGTGGCATAAACCAACGCCTTGGGTGCCACGCTAAGCTAGCAATCGCGGGTGCGATCCCCGGCCGGGACAACGAATTTCTTATGTGGTAAAAAGAGGATTTAATTTATATAAGAATCAAATCTGAACCACCTTAAGACCCAAGCCCACCGCCCGCAATGGGATTTGCGAGGCGATAGGGAGTGTTACTGAAGCAATACCGAAAGGTGATTCCGGGACACTTCTGAGGGCTGGCTGAGAGGTTCATGCGGAAAACAAAGCTGTGGGTGCAACGGTGCCGTCCTTGATCAAAATCCCCATGAAGACGACCTCCCGGAATCCGAATTTGCACTTCTCGGGGTTCAGGGTGAGCTTCGCTTCCCTTAGTCTCACGGAAACGTCCCGTAACGCTCTCATCATCTCGCCGAAATCTTTCCCCTTGACCAGGACGTCATCGAAGCAAGAAGTAGAAGCAAGACCTCTCCCGACGCAGGGGACCAAGTACTAGTGCGATGAGATCATTGAAAATCGCGGGTCCGTTTTTGTACCCGAACATCATTCGACTGAACTCCCCGCTCGAGTCTGGGCTGATGAAGGCCGTGAGATGTCGCGCTCGCCCGGTCAGTGGAATCTGCAGGAAGCCTTGCATGAAGTCCCGTTGGGCGAAGCAATTTGCGTTATAAAGGTCCAGCAGCTCGTCCTAGAGGTTGGGGATAGGCCAATGCAGGTCAACAGAAATATCATTCAGACTCCGGGGAGTGGCGGAGTGGAGCTTCGGCGGGGCTGCTCGTCAGTGCTCATTCGGGTCGGCACCGTGAATCGTTTGAGGCTGCGTACTGAGTTGGATCGAATACCCATATTCGGGACCGGGGATATTTCGACTCCGTCTACTTTCGCCATGGGGCGAGTCGTTTTCGACTCATTGCAGGTGGACGAAGGATACGCGGAAGAGGTCGGGGCCATGTTGGTCTCCGACGATGCAATCCCGGAGGACCTTTTTGTTGGTCGTCCCTTTCTCGACCTCCCACAACTGGCCCTCCTCAGAATGAACGACAGGTTCTACTAAAATTCAGACGGCAAAGGAGGACCAGATCGCGGCGGCCGAGGATATCGAGATTGGGCCTGGAACGGCGGCGTTCGTCGAGGCCAAGACACATCCTAATTCGGCGATTGTTGTTCGTTCGCAGGAGATGGATGTCGTTCACCACAGTGACACGGATGGCAAATTCAGGATTCCGATAGCAAACTCAAGTCGCTCAACCTCAAACTCAAATTCGCTCGTATACCGTACTGGGGATCGCATAGGTAGTTGTAGGATCCTTGCGGAGCAGGACGTCAACCTGGCTCGGTTGCCGGACGTTTCCTCCTCCGTAGGGCCGGGCGTCGCCGGGGCGGTCTCCTACAGTAACACGGTCGGTTGCTGTAGGCGCCTTGAACCTCAGGAGGTCATCTTGGACCTGTCGCTTCCGGACGGAGAGCGAGGCCAGCTGATGATGCTCATCACCGAATTTCCCGACGTGTTCTCCTTTTCGCTGAGTGAGCTGGGCTGCACAGATCTACTCGAGCCCGGCATCGAGCTGAAGCCAGGAGGCTGCCTCCGAGGGCCAAGCCATACCGCCTGACGCCAGAGGATCGCGCGTTCATGTAGAACAAATACAGGAGTGGAAGGCGGCAGGGATCGTGGCGGACACGAAAAGCCCGGATGCGAGTCCAGCGTTCGTAGTGACCCGTATCGTTCGCGGTATGGCCCCCAAAAAAGAGTAGTTGTCGACGTTAGGAGTCTGGCGGTGGCCCCAAGGTCGCAGGTCCAGCCCGACTCGGAATCCGTCGCTGAGACGGGGGCAAGGCAACATTGTCCACCAGCGGAACAGGCCTCAACGCCGCTGCTCTCGAGCGGGTCCAACCAGCTACAGTCCCCGAGATACCGGGTGCCCGCTGGGGAGTCGCAACCAGCCGATCCCCCCGCGAACACGGCCGCCAAGGATGGCCATGCCCTGGTAATGTACCCCGGCACTGCTCAGCGCGTCCAAACTCCTCCTATCCACGAACCTCGCCGAGGAGCTCCCGCGTACATCATGCATTCCCTCCACGATATGGTCGTAGGCTTCCTCAAACGGAATACCGGCCGCCTGCGACATGCTCGCCTTCTCAAAAATGTAAGACTCCATCTGCGTGTCAGGAGACTGCGTGAACGAAAAGAACGCGCTTGCCGTACAGTCCGGCAAGATGAAGGCCTCGGAGAACCGCTCTGAAAACGCCGCCTCATCGTCCGTCGCATCGAACGAAGAGAACGGAAACTCGGCATTCTCAAAATGGAAGCAGGTCGCAGCTCCGCCGTCCAGATGTGCGAGGGCCAGCGCCAAAGCCGCCTCCGAACTGAGATCGGAGCCCGGAATTTCTCCCTGGATCTGCAGCAGCCAACGACGGGCCACCAATCCCTTACTCACACCGCTGTACGTGGTCAGGCGCGGACTTCGGCGCGAAACCACCGCCTGTCGTATCGTCATCGCCTGAATCAAGCTCGTTAGCCTCTACGTGAGCGCCAATATCTGTTGCTCCATAACGCTCGTGTGAAGCGATCCCACTATTTGAAAAAAAACGTCACCGGCCGCCGACAGCGCGCCGCGTGCTCACCCCGACAATCCGGCCGTCCTCCACCACACAATCAACGTCGGAGGCACTCACAAGGTCCCCTCGCGGTTCCGTTATCCCAATTCTGAGATGTTAAGGTGGTAATAGAGATTAGGGTCTCCTCCGAGTCGTTGATTCAGGCTCAATGCTTTCTCACAGATAACATAGCCCGACGCAGGGAATCCAAGCGTCCGTTTCTGTTCGAACCACATAATCAAGGCCGCATCCAGAACGTCATTCTTAGGTTCCTTCAAAACCTTAGCATTGGCGCGTCCACGATGTTCGTTTACTGCTTCCGCGTAATTCTTCAGGCTTTGCGCATCCTTCTTCATTCGCGAAATGGCAGGAACGGAGACATTGTACCTCGTGGCTGGGACTCCCACCTCTGTGCCTTCTTCCAGGGATAGGAGGATGGCCCATTTATCTTGAATTCTCAATACCGTTCTCAGCTTTCTTTGAGTCATAGTCTCCACGCACCAAAACTTGATGACTGAAGAGGCAAGAGCACGATGCGTGCTGTCACTCCGGATGTTCGAAACGCAATGCGACGAGAGCTATCTCGACATGCCGTCACATTCATGAAGCTTTCTCGAAGCCATCTCAAAGCTCGGGCTCAGAGCCCTTGCGAAAGAGTTGTGCTGACAAGACAAAATTATTTTATTATTTATTCAACTGAACTTCTGCTGAACCTATATACTCTTTCGAATATTTTATGAACGATCCGAAGGACTTAAGATCCAGGAAAGGCCCGAAGAATCTCATTCTGTTTGGAGCATGCTGTACCTCAGAACCTCCATTACACTGCCCGACAAAATGATAGCCCGACTGCTTTTTTGCTCAAAAAATCACATTTTCTCGGAGACACTCGGCGATTCTCCCCCGGGGCCGGAACATCTCCCGATGCGAAATCCAGAGTTCGATTCGCATACTCCTCGGCTTCGAATTTCGGTACTTATTCAGAAAAAGTGAGTTTTCGGAGCCGGCAAGAATATAGCACGTTAGCGGGGAATCCCGAAGTTGGGTCCACAATAAGCCTCCTCGTTGCCGGATTCTCTCCACTCCATTTCGGTGCTGATTCCGCCATGAGTTGAGGCAAGGCTCTCGTTGAAAGTGGAAAATTTGTGATTCTGCGACTTCATGCACAGAACGAGTCGCAAACCGAGATTTCTCGAATGACCGGTCGCAGCCGGAAGGTGATCAGCAACTTTGTGGCCGACCCAGAGGGTTATGTGACGAAGAGGGGCTCGGTACGTCCGAGTGTTATCACGAGACGACAGGAAAGAACTCTACTACGAGCCGCGTCGAACAGTTCTCGGTCGTCTGGGGGGAACGCGAAAGCCGCGGGAGTGTCCTGCAGTGTACGGACGGTGCAAAGAGTGATCAAGCGTGCTCCACACTTGAAAAGGAAGAAGTTCGCTCGCAAGCATGTCCGATGGAGTGCCGCGTGGTACGGTGTTCTGTTCTCGGATGAAAAAATATTCACCTTGGATGGTCCCGATGGCTACGCGTACTACTTTCATGACTTGAGGGAGGAAGAGAAACGCCTCTTCAGACGTCAAATGGGTGGTGGCGGCGTAATGGTGTGGGCCGGAATCGGTCACGATCGAAAAACGGATACAGTCTTCGTTCCCGGGCGTATGGACGCTAAAATCTACTTGAGGTTCATCAAACCGCAGATACGACCGTTCAGAAAACCCGATGCCGTGGCGTTCCCATCTCGTTCGTTCATATTCCAACAGGATAATGCCGCTGTGCACACTGCAGGACACGTGAAAGCTTACTTCGCGAGAAAAAGGATTGCCTTTCTCAAGTGGCCTGCCAGGTCACCTGACTTGAACATAATCGAGAACGTCTGGGGACATCTGTCTCGAGCGGTGTACCGAGAGAATCGTCAGTTTTCCGCCATTGGTGAGCTCAAAGTGGCAAAAACGCAAGAATGAGAAAATCTTCCTCAAAATTACGTGCGCGATCTGTTCAGATCACTCCCCCACCGCATGGTCGCCGTACTAGAGGCCCAAGGCGGCTCCACAGGCTATTGAGAGAGCGTCCTCAACCAACTCGACTCACGATTTCGCAGTTCAGCAATAAATGTGCTCTAGTTTTGTCACCCTGCAAAATTGCATTTTGTCTGAATTAAAATCGAACCGGAGTTCTGGGAGGGACGGAAACTGAGCCGGGAACGCCTGAATGAATCTGTCATCGGTCTGACAGCGAATGACGAGGTTGCCCGCGGGATAAGATTGAAGAATCCCGGAAAGTCGCAAAGTGCTATCATCATGTCGGGCAGTGTGTATCAACTCCGATGAATGAACCTCGATTACATCAAAACCTCGAATTCTGACATCAATTATTGATTTAATCAAGGTTTTACTGTATAAGACAATGAAACTTGATCTTCTCAACGCTGCTCACAAAAATAGCCAATTGCCAACCTCAATTATATCAAAACCTTGATAAACTCAACGAATTCTGACATCCATTATTGATTTAATCGAGGTTTTATTGTGTAAGACAATAAAACTTGATCTTCTCAACGCTGCTCACAGAAATTGCCAATGGAGACGCCCTCACTCAGGGAGAAATTCCGTTATTCGAATCACGACTCCGAAAACGAGAATGGTGGGACAGACACGTGAAAAACGTCTCCTCCACCAAAATGAGGCCGTCGACAACTACAACGAAGAAGTCGGATCACCATAATGGTGCTCGACTGCCATTGATAATTACATTGGTCGTCGGAAACAAGACCAACTAATGAGTGCACGGACAAAGGTAAATCAGATGTAACTGACAAGAAGTGGAAATCTACCTTACGCATGATCCTTATGTCTTGGTCAGCTGTACATTATAACATGTAACATATGTAGACATCGACGACGGTATCGTCAATGGAGTCATCGGGTTCTTGCGTTACGTTGATTTCGAAGAAAAGGAAACTGTAGGAATCGACGAGATAACGAATCGCGACTGTTCTCCGACCAAACTTTCTGTCTATGGATAGAATTCACAGACAATGATCAAATCGGGAGCGCTGCGAGAACCAAACATAGACCCTTATCAGGGAAAAGACGAGAGTTACAACGGAATTGGACCCCTATTTTCGGAGAAACGGTGCCCTCCGAGGTTTCAACAATAATCAATTTGCCGGCCTGCCTCGCCTGTGCAATAACGACCCACGAGTCCTAAGGCGGGACCTTCAACGGGATCGTATTTTAATACCATGGGAACACAAGACAGCAGTCGCAGACATCAATTCCCGTATTACGGAGCACGGAAATTCTTAGCCCTAGAAGCTCTGTAGATAACCGAAAAGGTCCCCAAGTGAAAATTTTCATCGCGACGAGAATCAAAACACTGCTTCGTCATTTTCACTTTTCCCTTATCATCCCTTACGATGCTAGAGGGGCGAAAATGATGAAGAGCTTCTTCGTCCACCTCTTCGTGCTGAACAACTTCGATCATGAGACCTTATCGTCTATCTCAACTCGTTCCGAAACAAACGAGGGAAACTCCCGGGAAAGTTCTCGAAAATTCCAAGTCCGGTCATCGCACTTAGTTCTGTGAACCCCACTGTGGAGCCCAAGTTTTTTCAAGTTACCGGTAGGACCGTTGCGAATAGACGGAAAAGTGTCATGACCGAAGTTGTGCAGAAAATTTAGGCAGACAAAAGGGCTCTACATATTTTTCATCTATCTAGCACCGTGAGGGAGTTGAAGGAAAAGCGACGCAGCAATCTTTTCGAGCTCATACCGGTGAACAATTTCACTCCAGGACTTTTTGGTCTATCATCAATGCTTCCGAGGCTAGGAATTTTCGTACTCCGTAACACGGGAATTGGAGTCGTTGTTGTCAAGAACGATGTCTGACCAGCTGCTGCAGTTGTTTCACGTTGCTTTATGGAGAGTAGAAGCAGTCGAAGGCTTATTCTCTACTTGATCATTGACCCGATAAATTCCAATCGCATCATTCCAAACAAGCAATGGCGCTTTAAATAGTACAACTTCGAGCAGAGCTACAACGTTTGAATAATCATCGATTCAAAACTCAAGATCGTCAATGATTGGGGAAAGTGGATTCTGCTGACACGATCCTAATGTATTTCAACGTCCGAAGTTCGTCAACACACGCATTGAACATCACAAGCGACAAAGTCTACATGCAATCCACAATTCCCTGTCCCCTCAAAAAATCGTTGTCTCGTTCCTCTGTAGGTGTTTCGAGAACAATTCCGCAGGAAGGATCACCGCACTTTCCGATTCATTCATCGACGAATTTTATCTGTATTCCGACTTGTCGTGGCGTTCCTCGCATTTCTGCGCCCCGGTTAAACCTTTGGTTGGAGCGTTCCCGGTTTTTTTTTTGGAAGGGAGTTGAGACAAAAATAGGCAATCTTGGAGCCGATTCACGAAATTCGATTTCCTACCGATTCATATAATTTGAAGAGGAAAAGATACGAGCGCAGAAAGGAAATCCAGAATCGGATAATTTCACTTACCGACTTACGATGATCACCCCGAAGATTGGAGTGTATGCTGTTTCGTGGAATATCAACGCTCTCGACCAACATGGATATGTCATACCATGATCGGTAGATCGTCGATTGGATGGTTCATACTCATTCCGGGGCAAGTTGGAAAGGCAGAGCATCCCACCCGCGGCCCTGCTGCTCCCCGCGTTTGCGAGACACCCGTGCTCACTACCATGCTACGCACACCGAAAGGTGAATTTGAGGGATCCTGTCCTACATATGTGTTTGGGACAGCTGCCTCTTTTAATGCCTCTTCTAAGCCTGCCAAATCACCGTGGATAGCTTTGCGATTTGGAGAGGGTACTAGTCGGTGAACTGGGTCTCGGTAAACTCGGTATACGCCGTTCCCACCCTTCATCAAAACTGAAACTGGAGGCCCCTCCCGACCAATAAGCCCCTGTTTCGATCCGGATGCAATCAAAGAGCTGGACGATTCCGGAGTGGACAGATCCTCTGAATGGTTTTTATTCAGCAGAAGGTCGATGCAATGAGCGCGCAAGGTGTCATGGTCTTTCACGATGAACCGGATAAGTTCCGACTCGCATCGGACGGTGATGGTCGCGATATGAACCGATTGCAGCCATGATAAGCTCCATATACCAAACTCCAAGGTACAAATTCACTTGATGGACGTTCCGCAGCTACCAGATGCCTCCCGAGCACTAGCAAGTGACGGTTCTCTTCGGGAAAACTTGAGTCTTCATTCCGCGATGGTCCCCAGTATCTGAGGGAATGATTCTCTGGATGCGATGTTCCCTCGACGACGACAGTTGAGTATATTTGGTGCTAGCTCGAGCATCGCCCGCTTCCCTTGAGGTTTTCCATCGCAGATCCTCGACAGCTCCACTGCGCTCCACTGCCACCGCACTTTTCCCCTCCACATTGCACCGTATCCTACTCAGCCTTCTGCCGCTTGATCGACAGATCTGGCGTCTGACCGCTCCCTGCCTCGTTCTCCACAGCGAGCCTCTTGACCCCATCGAAGTAAACGACTCCTTTGCAACGATCCTGATGTTCGAAGAGGTATTCCTTGAATGACTGAGCTGTCAGTCCGGGTTTCAGGTAGCGATACAAGGCTCGAGAGTCTGCGGCTGGAATTTGCATTACGATCCAACACAAGCGACAGAAAGCTGACTCTGAGGCAGTTTCACCTCCATCAGAACACAGAGTCTGGAATGGGTAAGTCTCCGTTGAGGGGATTGGAAGGAGTAAATACTCTCGTTTGGGTCGGATCCTTATTGTCCCTCATCACCTGACGACAGAAAATGCGTTCGAGCCGGACAGCGGACATACTTTGAATGCAGATTGACCGTCCATGTTGACTAAATGTAATGCTGCCAAGAGAACACGGACATCAACGAGTTCTCCAAGTCTGTGTTCTTTGCTTCCTCCAAGAGGGGTGTCCTCAATAGAATTCAAAATATCGAACATTTCCCGTGCTCCTTCCGACGGTTCGGTCCCGAAGGCAGCCAGAATCTCGGCGTGGGTGGCTCGAAAGCCTCCATATTCATACTTGGCTTTCCGTTCCACGAGCTCGGCTATTCTCCCGATTTCAGACGGAAGCTGCTCAGGCTTCAGGCTTTAATATAATGAGGAAATCAACTCCTCGATGTGCCGTCTCAAGTCAGACTTGATCTAATCAAAGTTATCATGCTCTGGGACTTCACTACTCATCTTGCTCACCCGTTTTTGGCTCTGAACTTAAGCAGTTTGACGATTGCTAAGGTGTGCTGACTTTCCCTGGAGTCACCAGTATACAAGAAACGCAGATCGTCATAACTGAATTCGGTCGTTCCGATACCCAAAGCAGCAGCCATGAGCTGACGCACGTTTTCGGCGTAAAGGGTGGAGTCCTGGCGCTCAGCCTCGGATGGAACGTAAACGGGAAGATATTCAATCACCATCTTCGTCGACCATGACACGCCGTCAGCCACATCGTCTTCAGGGCGCTCGGACCGTCCCACGTCCAAGTCAGAGTGTTCTGCGAATGCGGACTTCGTTGGATCGGAGCAAAACACCAGGTTCTAGCATGGCTTGGCTCAGCATGCATGGAGGAGCAATGGACACGATTCTGTTTACCAATCGGTTGGGGTACCGAAGGAGGACAGGCTGTATGGGCACCCCTGCGCTGAATGCACCCCGCTTGAACTTGATGAGAGCACTTCCGTTCGAGCACGTGCCTTCGGGGAAGATGACGATCTGTGACCATGGTTCTTCGGACGTCGCGCGATTCTTTATCTCGTTCAGTGTCGTTTGCCGCGACTCCTTACTACTCCTCTTGACGAATACAGGCTGAATGAATCGCAGGATTGCTAGTTCGGAATCAAATTCTCCTTATTCAACTGTTATCGTATCTTCGGATCCATCCCACTTATAAGCTGCTATCTAATGGATGAGTTCGGACGTAAGTTCATTCGTGAATAGAAACCCGGGTTAATGACCGGAGACGATCGGGACGCACACATGGGATGGGCGGCTTACTAGAGATCACAATGGTTCCAGTCTCGTCTCGGATGACAGCTGAGGGCACAGGGCTCTTGGCAATCACCGTGGCGAAGTCGTAGAACGACGAGTGAGGTCCTGCCACGAGGATGGGAGCCTCAGAAGCTAGAGCCCGTTCTCCGCGGAATTCCACCTTGATGAGGAATGTGCGAAAGGCCCAGAATACCATGCCCCGCACTTTTTCTCGCCAAACTCTGCCCCAAATGAGCGGATACAACGGAGACACAGTTAGTCACACACCTCCACCAGGCCTCCCAACGACACGGTGAGAGGAGATTCCTCCAACATGCAAAACTCCACGACCTGATTCGAAGACATTTCAAAACCACAGACGACAAAACACGATCATGCGCATGCAGAAGCGAAGAGATCATCTACAGTGAAGATCGGCATCCTTACTTCCGAGGAGAGGGATGTCCTTCGAGTCGATTCTCGTGCAAGGTGCGTTTCCGCCCGACAGAAGCACAATCACGCCATCCAAGAACGACGAATGTGGTCCCACGACCAGGAGGGGCGCCTGATGTCTAGTAGCTTTGCGTCCTCTGGACTCCCACGTGAGGCCACCCCAGATGAACATTTGTCGCATCACAGTAGCTAATAAGGGATGCCACCATTTTCTGTGTGATTGGAGATGTTCACAGAAATCGAAGTGGTCATTCAAAATGGGCTCAGCTATGCGAGTCTGGTTGGGTTCCTCTCGATGTTCTCAGAATTAAAATTAATCATAGAAGGTGACAGAACAAGCCACAGAACCATTCCATAACAAACGTTTTTGAAGGAAAAGAAAAATTCCATTCCAAATGAGAGAGACACGAGGCAGATTATAATTGCAATCATCTCGAGGAAAACACTCTGACTCACCGTCGCCAACCCTGCATGGGTTTCGATTCTAAATCCTGTTCGGAATAGCCCAGAAGTCCAACAAAACAACCGAGCCATGTCAAGGAAAGGAAGAGCATCACCAGAAATACGCGAATGGGCAAGACAAAAATGGTCATCAGTGCCACCTGTGTCAAGAATATGCGATGTTCAGTTAGACAGCGGTTCGCCCATGACGGGAAATGAGGAATTGAACAAAGGTACGGAAGGTTTTTGTACCCTGATTTTGTCTGTTGAAGTTAAGGCTACCCGGAAACGGAACGGATCCGGGACTTCCGGGGGAAGGTATGTGTTGTCTCCATCTTCGACAGAAGATTTTCTGACCGGTCGAAGGCATTCTGGCTTCGGCTCGTCCTTGGACTCATCTGAAATGTCAGTTATCGTCCCCAGTGAATGAAGATGCTACACTGCGCTTAGAGGCAGCGGAGAAGAGAGGAGGCCAATTTACGGTTTCACGGCGTTCAGGATGTACTCCGGCATTGGTCCGAAAATAATGGTAACCACGTGCAGCAATCTCAAAATGATAGCGTCAGCAATCGGCTCCTGGGATCGAATAATCCCCCAGCCCACGCTCCTGGCTTTCGCTCGGGACATCGCCAACAAAGCTCCACGAACGCCTCAGGCAGTGCAACTGCTGGTGTGTTTGGGATCGATTGAAAAGCTCAAATCTGATCAATTTTGAGCCAAAGTGAATATCAGTATGTTTGGGAATGATCACAAAATCCGAATCCAATCATATTTTAGCCAATGCAACTATCAGTCTATTTGAGATTGATTACATAGTTCGAACCTCTGACCGACAGTTTTCTCTCCATCAGATAACGAGAAACTGGCAAGGTATAAGCAAGTGTAAACCTGTCCACAGCTTGCGAGTTTCCTCGCGGGACGGATGAGATTTCCATTCCCATTTTGTCTGCATCGCACTCCGGCAGTCAACCATGGGTCACTCATTGATTGATTCCAACGTCTAGCTCAACACTGGTCGGTCCAACATTTGAGCGGAAAACAGCAGTTTCTCGAATAAGGGATCGATCTGTGGAACGAATACCTCTGAGCAGTCCCAGTTTGAGGAAATAGAACAAAACAGCTGTGCCGCATCCAACGCTCATCAAAAACGACAGCACCGGCAGCCACATTTTGTTCCCTCAAGGAAACACGCACCAATCCAACAGTCTTTGAGTAGGGCTCTTCGTGACGCAGGCAAGCTGAGTTACCAAGTGGAAGGGAAACACTGGACAGAGTATCATTCGACAACATCTCCCCTGTCTGCAGCAGACGGTACCTAATCGCCTCGGTGAAACCTTACGCTTTGGAACCGAGGCACACGGAACACTGTCGAACTTCGAGCTGTCACCAAATGCTACAGAGACGCCTGAAGCTTCGCACAGGAGCCCTTCCGTATCAGGTGATAGATACAGTCAGTCGTGGAGTATAATTGGCCCCTGCCAAGAAGGAACGGCCAACGAACTAACCAACTCTCGACTCTCTGTGATGAGACGGAGATATTTCTCCACAATCGAACACAGAAGAACGCCCATTCAGAGCTGCTCGGATCGAAAGTCTCATCAATCGCCACTTGGGAATTTTCCAAGGTCTGCGAAGGATCATATCATCAATTCAGTGCATTCTAGTACCCTCAAGATTGCTGTCGCTGGGGAACATTTCTGTGCAATCAAACACAGAAAAAGGCTCATCTCGGGCTGCTTGACTCGGAAGTATTGCATCACACTCAGCATTGGGAGTTTTCGACGCCTGCGAAGAACCGTGCGATTGGATGCGTTCTGTGGGCCCGGGATTGGTGTCGTTGCTGCTCTTGTTTGTCGACTTTTAGCCGACCTGCGGCTCTTCGTGAGAGTCGGAGTGGTGCGAGCTCGAATGAGGGTGGCCTCTGCACTAGATAATGTGGGGGCTCAGGCACCGTACATCGCTGTGAAATCCCTGCCGTGGCGTGGGAACACCATCCACGCTCTTGACCTCCTCGAGGCTGGCGCTCCGTTGTCAACAGCGAGAGGCGCAGCTCCTTCCCCGATGTTGCCTCTCAAGCTGGTTGTTTCTACTCCCAAGGTTTCGATAGCGACGTGCCTGGCAGCGCGACTCCAACAAAATGATGACTCACTCATGTCAGACTTCGGTCGATGAGAAAATCGAAAGCATCCTCTAGAGCGGTTCTCGTCAACCACCAGAAACGTTCTATTATACAATGCAGTCAGGTAGCTGCGTATAAGGATAGAATCCGCCAGAGAACGGAATCTGTAATATTTCTCTCCCGTTAGAGAGCTTTACCCGATTCGAGTATATCCAACTTGGACTCCTGATTCGAGCAAAAAAATTATTACAGGAAGTAAGCCCTAGGAACTGTCAGGAGATCAGAGAGCCCTCACCCACAGAGGTCGAGGGCCGATCTTCATCGATATGCGGCTGCGGCGAGATGTCTCCTTTGGTGGTCAGAGAAACGGAAACGTCTCTGGACTTCACCATGACCACAGTTCAGCCGGGAGAAAGGTTCTTGTTCAATAGTTGGCTCTCGATCAGAATCTAAAAGGGAAAAATCTTATTGAATGCCATTCCGATCGAACTTTTCTTGCACTGCTTCCACCCTTCCGTATGTCCACTATTGGTCAGACGAGAGACGTGTTCGAGGTTATTCTGTCAGATGGACAAGTTCTGTATGAGTTGCATCAGCCATAACTTCATGATGAGAGCGATAACAGCGCCTCTGTCGCAACGTTCAGAAGGCGCTCCTAAGTTCACTCTTTGTGCCAACATCGACGCGCCGGCCTGTTTGGCACGTTACAGTTCCGCCGACGACACTCAACGCCGGGTTCGATCCGATCGCAACTTCAACGTAATGACGTACCCCGTATGTTCCAGCAGTGGAGAACCCAGCAATCTTTGGAGGCGATCTGGAGTCATCTACTTGATTCAATGCTCTGTGTCATCGGAATCTGTGCGGAGAATAGTCCGATGAAATGTTCTTGCTTTCCGGCGTAAAATCCTCTATGGATCCGTCCTGGAGCTCGGAGAGTGTTCAACGGGAAATCTTGAACGCGATGAGACGGGAAGATATTAGCCACCTGAAAATAAGAACCATCGAACCGGAATTCTTCCAGTATCAGGCCAGGTTGTAATCGGTATGGATATGAGCTTCACAGTTTCACGGTGAGCCAGGGATGATTTCTGTTACCTAGTTTACTGACTGTTGCCACATTGTTCACGATCGAGGGATTCACATCGTCGGCAAGAGCCAAATGCACCGTATTGCCTCACAGCACCCACTCGAAGCGACTCGTTGCACTTGGGAGCCAATGCAACCGGGCTACAACACATCTTCAATCGCGCCAAGATTTGAATCTTTCGCAGGATGTTGGTTTCATATGAACCTGATTGCATATCACACAAACAGACCAACCTTCCATCCGGACACAAGCAAGCCCAGCAGCTCACGAGTTCTCAAGCTCCCAGCATCCTGGGAGCGGCTGAAGGAGCTTTTGCGCCCTCGAGACCTCCATCTGAATCATCCCGCCACTGTCCCATCCTCGTTTAGACAACCTGTGGTCACACCGGCGTTCAACAACAAGAAGGATCGGACACGAATCGACGATTATCGACCCATTGCACAGGGAACAATCTCGTGCCTCGTAATAGAGAAGATCATTTCCCGCTACGCAGGGGCGTTCCCAGCTTTTTTTCTGATGATGGATTTGATGATGATGATGATCATCGTCGAGAGGTTTTCGTGACGCAATCAACATGGTTTTCAAACTGTGAGGATTTTCCTGAAAAGACTGAATCTTCGCAGGACTTTTTCGTCCATCAAAGTAGGATGTATCCACCCTTCAATATTATCGAAGAGTTTTGGGGGCAGCATGGCCCCCTTGCCCCTTGGGTACACCACTGGCGCTACGAACTCAACTTCCTCGAGTCTCACAATCTTCTAGACCGGGGCCACTCGACCGAAACCCGGCTGCTGGAGGTCTTTCAGCACTGGAGTGTTTCCCTCTTCTGGACGACAGGTCCATTGTGTCTATTTCTTCGACTTCTCGAAAGCATTTGACAAGGTCAACCGTTCTCGTCTACTGAGCAAACTGCGCGAGTTCGACATGCGTCTCTCTATTGTGAATCTCATCGAGGCACCTCAGTGCAAGGCAGTTCATTCTTCGTGTCGGTTAACACTCATCCCCCCGGGCTGACTGCCCATGTGGTTTGCCTCGAGGTTCAGTCCTAGGGCCTCTTCCCTGGAGTATTTATGTTCCCGATGTTTCGGACCATCTTCCTTCGAGGGTCCACCACCGGCTGTTCGCAGATGACATCAAGATTTTCGTCGAGGTCGATGGTGAGGTGGATCAGTGTAGCCTCCTCCGCGCCGGTATCGACGGCGTCGTGCGCTGGTCCGTCGAAAACGGGCATTGATCTCTCGGTGCCGAAATGCGCCGTTATTAGGACAAAGCCGGGTGACCACTCCTACGTTCTTCTTGACAAACAGCTAGCATGAATTGCCATTCCAGGAATGAGGATTTGCAAAGTGTACGACCGAAATTCGTTGTGATTGAGCTCTATTGCCGAGGACTTCTTACATAGTTCTATAGGCAACGTGCATGTGTAGAAAAGTCGTAATTCGTGACAACACTCTCTCTCGTCGCCACGACCTTGGATTCAGTGTATGCTCAACTGATTCCAATCAACTACCTCAGGAACGTGAACTTCTGGGTCGGCAGACCTTTCGTGAAGATGTCCGCCAGCTGACGGCTCGTTGAAACATGCTTTATAGAAATCTCTCCTGCCGTAAACATCTCTCGAGTGAAATGGAACTCGATATCAATGTGTTTTAAACGTTCACGATACACGGGGTTAGTAACCAACAGCTCGGCAGCAGCATTGTCCAACCACAGAGTTGTTGGAGAAGCCCGCTCGCAGGTCAGCTCCTTCAGGAGTCTTCACAGCCAGACGACAGTCCGGGTGCCCGAGTGTGCTGCGACACACTCCGCATATGTAGTTCGCGACGACTGACAGTTTCTTCGATCTCAAGTTCACGACTCCACCATTCAACATAAGACATATACCTGAAATGGATTAACGCGTTTCGATCTCAGACTCCCAACTGGCGTCGCTAAATGCAACCAAGATGTTCCGATCCTCTCCAGCCGAGAAGACAATTCCGTCACCGATTGTTCCTTTGAGTTAACATAACACCCTATTCGCGCACTGCCAATGCACTTCCGATGAACAATTCAGGAACTGTGGAAGTTGATTCACAATGTACGCTATTTCTGCGCGAGTACCACCAGCCGCATATTGCAACGAGCCAATGAGCTCGCGATACGGGGCCTTGTACGCTTCAAGGGCATTGCCACACTCATCTATGTTTCGCCTTAGAGTCAGGTCAGCCTGATGTGGCGTCTTGGCTGGATTGCATTTCGACATACAGAATCTTTCAAAGACTTTCTTTTTGTATGCTTCTCCGACCGCCGCTCGCAATTGCATTCTGTAGAGTCTTTCATTCTTCCGGAGGCCCATGGCGACGACTTTATTGTCCCTCATGATCCTTACACCTTCACCATTGTACCTAGCTTCAAGACCACGGTCGCAGAGCATACCGATTGAGATGAGACTCTAAGCCACATCTTTCGATCCCGTCATTCCCGGAATATAGGTAAAGGACGTTGGTCAAAGCTCCAGGTATCCATTTTCCTTCAACGAAGCTCTTCAAGGGTATTGTGCCGATTTCCGAGGCATCCATCATCGCCACTCGCTGAGTGCACTTTTAGCGGTTGCTCCAATTCCGTATATTCGCTGAACCAGCTACGTTGACTGCAGATGTGTCTTCCGGCCCAAGAGCCCGCCAGCCAGCCTTCGTTATCTGGAACCACTTGTGCACGAAAACGGAATGTATCGTCTTGAGAGCTCGCGGTTTGCATCTCAATGGTTGAATATGCTCGACGTTGAGTTCTCGGCCTTGAGGATGCCTGTTCAAGTTTTCGACATTCTTCCTATGGCCAGACTTGTGACAGTAGTAACACTTTCCAGTGAACTTTCTTTCCTCCCGTTGTTCTGCTGCTGACGTTCACTTCCTTGACTGATCCCATTTGCAAGAGCAACGGCTTCCCGACTACCCTGAAATCCCGCAGATAACGAACCTTTTTTTTTTTTGAAAATTTGCCCGAAAACCCCTAGTAGATAACGAACCTGGCAGATAGCGAACCCTTCAGATAACGAACATGGCAGATAGCGAACCCTTCAGATAACGAGCCTCGCAAATAGCGCACCCTTCAGAGAACGAACCTCGCAAATAGCGCACCCTTCAAATAGCGAACCTGGCAGATGGCGCACCCTTCAGATAGCGAACCTGGCGAATAGCACACCCTTCAGATAGCGAACCCCTCAGATCACGAACCTGGCAGTTAGCGAACCCTTCAGATAACGAACCCCTCAGATCACGAACCTGGCAGTTAGCGAACCCGTCAGATAACGAAACTGGTGGATTTTGTGTTTTTCCCACAAGATTCGGGAAACATCGATCTCTAGGGAGAGAACAAACTCAGCACCATGACTCTCGACGCCCCGCGATTCGATTCAGCCCGGATTCCGGCTGACGGAGAGAAAGATACATGGATAGTAGATGATTACTCTCAGAATCAGACACTCACTTTTGGTGGAATTGAGAAACGGATCTCAGAGAGTCTCTCATTTCTGAGTTCGACACAAGATGTCGGTTGGTAACATTCGATCTATCCTCGCTCTCACGAACTCGTCTCAGATGCGGGAATCTGGTCCTATCCGCAACAACGAAAGACAACAAATGTGTCAATGTGTACCAATTCGACATCAGTTGACGTATTCGATCATGTATCCTTGATACAGAGCTCATTCCAGCACTGTACTTGTTCGAGAGCAGCACAGTTCTAGAAATCCGCGAAGCCCGCTAAAGTATTCCCCTGTGTCTACCGTTGCGAACATCGCAAGCGGTGAGTACCAAAATATTACTTTCACCCGGCTCCCCGCTCCACGGACCTCCAGGAACCCAGTCTCGCGTTCTGCTCGAGAAGCAACCGTTCTTGAGTTAGAAAGCTGGTGGAAGTCAGGGATCCCGCTCTCACAAAGAGTCACCTCTCGTATCATTCCAAGGAGCTCCCGATTCAGTAAACCTTTCTATGTGCCTCTCTCATCGAGCTCAATCGAGAAACTGGCGATCTTACAACCTCACACGTTTCTCGCCGCCATGAGGATCTCACCAACAATTTGGAAGGAGCTCGCAGAGATTCAGTATTGCAAACGCTTGGGGATAACTGCGGCCACCGTCAAATTCGAACACTCTAAAAAATATGCTTAGCGATCGGCGAAAGAAGGAGAACATTTTCAAGGAAACTCATGGGCGGGGACGGAGCCCGAGGAAAGGTATGCCGAGATATCCTGCCCTGGAGGCGAAGCTGAAAGACTGAGTTCTCGAACAGCAATCAAAAAAAGAGCCGTACCGCTGGTGAAAGTTCAGAAGAAAGCGTGGGAGGAGGCTGAAATGTCCGGCGAAACCAAGTTCAAAGCCTCCAGTCAGTGGGGTCCAGGGTTCTTGAAGCGTAATAATTCGAGTATGCGGCGCGTCACTAGCGTGGGACAGCCGCTGCCCGCAAAACGCCGCCCGGCAAATAGCGCACTTCAGGTGCCGCGTCGCCGATGCATGCAAAGAGATCAGCGACTACAACTCCGGGAACATGAATGAGGTCCGAGTCGCCTTCGACATGGTATCTGGGACAAGCGTGCACCCGAAGGGAGATGACAATGTTGAAATCGATACAAAATAAAAATTCTACTAATGTGCTTACAGTTCTGGCTTCCGGTGAGAAACTCAAGCCGATGCTGATTTTCAAGAAGAAATTGGAGAGGAGATGGAGCGGAGGGGAGTGATCATGAAGAAAATGAGGATGAGAATGTCGATGATGGTAGAGAGTCCGGGACCGAGGATTTCGTATATTCAATTAGTGAAGGTGTTCTCAAAGAGTTTGATGTTATTACGCTTTCATAGAAACTGTGCTCCGAACTCAGCTGAGTACAAGATGGGATAAATTTAGCAATACGCCAACCTTGTTCAGTTATTCGCCATGGATACATAGTTCCCTGCGTGAGCCAAATTCTGGAATCGATTTCATCGCGGGGCATGGTAAATCCTGGTGTTTGGCTGATTCCCCTCCTGAATATCGAGGCTCCGCGAATCTGATCTGAGGTTCATAGTCTGGTGGGTTTGCCAACTGCTAGCTTCGTTATCTGGTGAGTTCGCTACCTGGTGGGTTCATTATCTGAAGGGTTCGCTATCTGAAGGGATCGCCATCTGCCAGATTCGTTAGCAGAAGGGTTCGCTCTCTATCAGGCTCCTTATCTGAAGGGTTTGCTATGAGCCGGATTTTAGGGTATCCTCGGACGAGGGACGGACGCCCTTGATTTCATTCATTTCCAGCCTTTCTTTTTTCAGAATACGAGGTATGAGGTTCAGTCTTGTCTGCTTCGAGTCATCTAAATCGTCCCAAGCTGACACTAGATTTCGGTAGCATCTCGGTAATTGTAATAGCTTCTCGATTAGCTCAGACTCCTCGATTACTTCACCGAGATCACTCAGTCGCTGTGACTCGACTTTCGCTATGTGTTCGGCCATACTCTTCCCTTCAGTCATTCGATACGAATGGAACTCTTGCAATAACCTGCCTACGGATATCTTTGATTTGAAATCATACAGTATCATTAACCGTTCCCCACATTTCATGAGGAGTCTTCAGCGCCATGATTGACCTTACTACTGACGTCTTCACCGCATTCAGAATTAGCGCCTTGGCTTCAGCCTCGATCCTCGCAAAACTGCTTTCTCGTGCAGTCCACGAACCATTCAGAACCTTGAACCACTCATTGGCTTCTAGTTGAGCCTTGATTTGAACTTTTCAAACCAGGAAGTCATTGTGTCCGTCAAATTTCACTACCGGAAGTTTATGACGGAGCGACTTCATAACTTCAGACACGTGGAGATTCTTTTCGGATTCGTAGTTTTCTACGTTGTTTCCTCTTGTGGACCCTCTCTTTTCTCAGTCAGTTCTCACGTTCTAGGCCCATAGCCAGTTAGCATTAATGGCTATGCCAGAAATGAGGATTTGCTTGTTGTGATTTAGTTTTATTGCCGAGGACCTCTTATATAGCACTATGGGCAACGCGCATGTGTAGAAAAGTCGTAATTCGTGACGACGCATATTTCAACACAAACCCGTTCCGTTGGTCGACTGTATCCGGGGCTCGGGGGTATTCTGTCTCCCGATCTCAGATTCAGACAACGTATATCACAAGTCGCCGCCTCCGCCGCCACGGTTTGCAAAATGAGTCCAAGGTGCTTCTGTATCTCACGTCTAGACTACTATGTCAACTTGTACAATGCCTCCGTCATTCCTGAACTTCTGTATTGTAGCACGATTTGGGCTCCCTTTCTGGCACGGTATTTACACCTTCTTGACTCCGTCCGTGACAAATTTGTTTAAACGTGTTGCCAGGCGGTGTGTGTGTCTCTCCAGACTCCATTCACCTCCCTCGAATTGTAAATCTTCATGGGAACGCTGACATCAACATGCTCAGGAAAATCATACGCACCGATGAACTTCAGCAGTATTTTGAAGTTACGTCAAACAATAGGAGATCGGGCATACACCTAGAGTCGAAGTGTATCGCACGCTCCGATAGAGTCAACCACCTCTACTCCATGCGTCTTTCAAGAAAGCCAGGCATGTACAAACCTTCATCTTTATGTATGGAAATCCAGGGTCTGTTTGTTTGTTTGTTTGTCTGTTTGTTTGTTTGTCCTCAATAGGCTCCTCTGGTATCGATCGGATCGACTTGGAACAAACTGCATAATGTAGGGCGGCTCACCGCTTCGCTTCTGACCTTCGTGGAGAACGCACGTTTTTCTCGTGAGCTCTGCTACTGGTTGTCGTATAGCATCGGGGGTTTCGGACAAAGGTTGGCGGTCGCAAGACAACTACACGGAGCTGCGAACGGGCCGTGTAGGCCGACTTGGAGCGAAGCTACGGTTATTGCTGTGAAATAGTGAGTTTCGTGAACACGCTACCTGGATCTCCTTCAAGCGGTTCTTGGCGGCTTGGCGCAGACCAATCCACAACAATCCGCCGGAGACTGGACACGTCACACCGAGAAGAAATCAGGCATAGGAAAATCATCGGATTTTTTCAAATAACCCCGAAGATATTCCAGATCGAAGTTTCCAATACTTTGGTTCGGGAAGGACAGATTTTGTTCGGCCTGAGGAGGTTTCCTGAGCGGAAGGGACCTACGGCTCCTACAGAGGGCCCAGCGGGTAGAGTACGCAGGCGGGAGTTCAGCCAACCCCACAGCCCACGAGCCAGGCTCAGAGGAATTCGATTGGGTCGGATAAGAGGAGGGTATGGCGGAATCCAAGGTGTTCACGACCGAGCCAGGTATGGAAACTGGAGAGAGCCTCAACAATACGCTGTTGGGTCGCGCGGTGGAGCGGCGGGATGAGGGGATGCTGGCTCCACAGAAGCCGTTTGCTAAGGGGGGGGCGGTGGCCCACTCGCTGATGAAAACGGCTGATTTTTTAGGGGATGAAAGGGGTCTGGGGAACGATGGCGAGCCTGAAGTTAGGGCCGCGATGTCGAGAAAAAATGGGACCCGATGGCGTCCTTCCCTCAGAGAAAGGATACGCCCAGGAGAAAAAAGGGGGGCGGAGGGAACAATCGGTCGAAAGGCGAAATGAGCCAGGGGTCTCTGAGGCAGGGTGGGGAATCGAGGCAAGATGATGAGGCTGCCCAGAAAACGGCGCGCCAGGGGGCTGGACAGTTGAGGGGCAGAGACGCTGCCCAGCTGGAGCACGAGATGACCCTCATGAGGAGATACGTGGAGAAACTCACGAGGCTGAGTAGTGCCCAGAATACTAAAGTGGAGCTTAAAGACATGGGTAAGGTTATGCCCCCACTCTACGGTAGGCTAGAAGCCAGTTTCAGGAAGGGTCTGGAGAGGGCGAAGAATGAGGGAGCTGCGGAGGCGATTCGGGAAAAGTTCGGGGGAGAGGAGGGGAAAATAGGCTGCGATTGCGGGGAAAAGAGGAGCAGCGACGCGGCGAAAGGCAGGAGGACGAGGCGAGGGAGTTTGAAGAGAGGATCTCAACGGCGGTGACGCCTGAGGCCCGGCTGGGTCTCCTAGACCTTGAATGGCCTGAGGAGTGCTTCCAGCACGTGAGGCGAACTCCGGAGGAAAAATTGGGCGAAGAAAAACATCAAAATGGTCATCTTCGGGGAGGGGGAAAAGTTGGAGGGAGGAATCTGGAGGGAGATCCGAGCACAGTTTCCCAAGGTGGAGGATTTAAAACGGACTCGCTGCGGGAAGTGTCGCGGTCCTGAGGAGTTATGACGTGATGGAGGTGTCGGAGAAGCAGGGTCCAATCGGCCAGGGGCACCAGAGTGCTCGTTGTCGGGATCCTCAAGCAGGGGCAATTTGCTGGAGCGGAGACCCTAGGAATGCTGGGAAGGGCGCTGGGGGATCCTGGAGGTGGCGGGAAACGGGGGTGAGCAACCAGATGTCTTCGTAGACCCGGCGTATCGAAACCAGCGACTGCTGAGAGCTCTTGAAGTAGCATATAGGGCCGCATGGACGATGAATTGGGTGTCTGGGGCGCTAGGAGTTTGCTCGAAGGCTGGAGTAACCCTCTCGACCGACGACAGGGAGCGAGCGCTCCCAGAGAGCGACGATAAGAGTAATGGTTCGAGAAAACCGAACCTTCGGGAAGGCTCTGCAGGGGCTCAGAGAGCAGTGGGAGCCCGATGCGATGGACTTGAAGATGCGAGGGGTACCGACGGAGGATGGGGATGGAAATCTGATCATGAGACTAGACGAGGCGAGGGCTGGGGCGGGTGCTAGCTTCGCGAAGATGCTCAGGGAGAAGGCGAACCTGGAGGCCGAAGTGAGAGTTGGAAGGAGTGGGCAGACGGTGGCTCTCTGGGGATTCGACCAACTAGTCTCGCCGACGGAGGCAGAAAGAGCTCTCCGGAGCCTCCTGCAGGTGCCGAACGCGGCTGAGGTCAAGCTGGATGAACCCCGTCTCGTCGGGGCAGAAGTCTGGAGAGCCTTGGTACCGCTACCGGTGGAGCAAGCGGAGGCACTGCTGCGCCACCGGACGATCCGGCTGGGGAATCGCTGGTGCAGGCCCGAGCTTTGGGTAAATGTGCTCGCGTGCTTCGGGTGCCACGTACCAGGCAACAGGACAAGGGATTGCAAGGCTGGGGGCGGGAATGGGAAACCGTGCTACAGATGCGGGGGCTTGGAGCATATTGCGAAAGACTGTAAGGGCACCGCAAGGTGCTATGTCTGCAATATCGATGGTCATCGGGCCGACAGTAACGCTTGTCCAGCTCGGCTAAAGAAGATGAGGAAGTTCATTGGGTCGGGAAAACAGGGTAAAGGCGGTGACGCGAAGGCGGCCGACGAGTGGATCACGGTGGGCAGGCGCCAGAGGAAATGATGGCCGAGGTATGCGTGATTCAGGTGAACCTAAATCGGTGTCGAGGGGCACATGACATGCTAGAGAGGGTATGCCATGAGACAGGGGTGAGCATTGCTTTGATGTCAGAGCCGAACCATACCTCCGTCGGGGGCAGGGCAGACCGGTTCCGCGACGTACCGTTTTACGCTGCGGGGTGGATCAAGGGGTCACTCAAGCTGAGAGGGAGGGGTCAGGGCAAGGGGTTCATATGGATCGACGTGGAGGCGGTGGGAGTCTTTTTCTCCTGTTACATCTCGCCGAATGTGGGGCGGGAGGCCTCCGCGGAGTTCATGCAGGACCTGGGCGACAGTATTGAGGCCCAGACGGCGGCTAAGGTTATTGTCACGGGGGACTTCAAGTCCAAAAGTGTTGTATGGGGGAACCGGATGACCGACGAGAGAGGGAGGTTCGTGGAGGATTGGGCTGCGTCGCACGATCTGACTTTGGTGAACGACGGGAGGGTTCCGACATTCTCAGGGGCGAGGGGGCAGTCATTCATTGACTTGACCATGATGAACTCGAGGGCGCAGGGGAGCATCTCGGCATGGGGAGTCTTGACGGACCAGGAGTCGCTCAGCGACCACAGATATATCGCCTTCTGAGTAAGGAGAGAGGCTGGCACAGCGCATGATAAGCGGGGTAAAAGCGGGGTGATAAAGATGGGATCCAAAGAGGCTGGACTTCACCAAAAATAGGAAGTACATCGACGAGAGATGCAGGGGCAAAAGGGGAGAGGATATTGGCGCTGAGGGACTGGAGGGCATTCTTACGGAGGCATGTAGGAAGGGAGGTCCGAAAAGCAGATACATGGGAAGGAAGCAGCCGAACTACTGGTGGAACGAGGAAGTGGCGGCCTTGCGCCGACAGAGCATTCAACTACAGAGAACCGCCAGCAGGACGGCGAGCTGGGTCGGACGCTCCGACAGGGGGGAAGAGGGAAGGGCTAAGCAGACGGCGCACATTGCAGTGTATAGGGAGGCTAGGGCGAAACTTAGGGCGGAGATCAAGAAGAGCAAGGATAGAGCTTGGCGGGAACTGATTCGGGAAGTGCAGAGGGACGTGTGGGGGAAGCCATATAAGGTGGTCATGGGGAGATTCAAGAAGAAGGCACCGGAGCTAGCACAGGACAAACTGTGGGAAACCAATCCAGGGTCTTTTCCCGGAGCGGCCCGAGAGGAGGAACTGTACGAATGGGAGGAATGAGGAGAGAGAGCAAGAAGAGCTGGCTCACGAGATCACTCTCGAGGAGGTAATTCGGGCCGCTGACGGACTTGCAGACGGCAAAGCGCCAGGACCGGACTGAGTTCCTGCAGAGGTGGTCAAACTCCTGGCCAAAAGATGGCAAAAAATGGTGAAGGCAATGTTCGATGAACTGCTGAGGACAGGGGTTTTCCCGGGGCCTTGGAAGCGGGCAAAGCTCGTTCTTATACCGAAAACGGGTGGGGGGCACAGGCCAATCTGTCTGCTGAATACGATGGGGAAACTTTTTGAGAAGGTGATTGCGGGAAGGATTCAATCCGATCAATACCGGAGGAGCCTATTGAGGACAAACAAACATACAAACAAACAAACAGACCCTGGATTTTTATATAACTCCCCTCCGCTCCTTCCGTTGCTCTACTGCTGGCAAGCTATGTGCGTGTTTGAGTGGTGTTGTATGTGGTGAACGTGTACCGTTGTCGTGTGCCGTGGTTTGCAGTGAACGTCTCTGCCATTGTCCGTTTTGTGCTGGTGTCTAGCTGCCAGTGTCCCTCTAATCGCTATTCTCACTCGTCCGAAGGAAGCCAATCCTCATCGCTCCACTTGTCTGTGAGAGACCGTCAGCTCTCTCGCGGGCTCCTTCCCCCGCTTCTGCCCTCTGACGTGTCCCGGAGTTCGCGACAAGCCGCGACCTCCTTGCTTCCTCCCTCGCTGTTTTCCCCATCATTATCCTTTCCAAGTACCCTGCGACAGCCTTCCACTCCTCCCTCCCCCTTAGCCCGAACTCCACCGTCTCCCTCACACCAGTCCCCTCAAAAACCTTGAATTCCCTCCCGTCTGATGTCTCCAAGGGCGTCGCAGTGCAAAACGGTGTGCTCCACCCCGTCGGACTCACCGGACGTGCACAGGACGCAGACATCAAAGTCCGTTTTCCCTATTTTCACCATGAATGTCTGGAACTGCCCATGCCCCGTCAGCACCTGGGTCATACCGTGCTTTAAATCCCCGAACTCGTAGCCCATCCACCCCTTGAGATCCCTGATTAATCCCCTCGTCCATTTGCCCTTCGAGTCCCCGACCAGTCCCGCATCCCACTCCCTCTGCCATTGTCTGATGGTATCGTCCCTGGCTGTTTCCCGTCCCTCCCCTTCCTGCCCCCAGCACCTGGTTCTCTCTAACGCCAGGAGGTCCCACGGCACCATCTTGGCGAGGACAAGGGCAGCCTCCGTCGAAACCGTGCTACACGCTCGGCTCGCACGGACCGCCAGCGTCCTCTGCGCCGCTCGGACGGCCTCCCGCCTGCCCTGAGTCCCGAGCGCCAGGTGGGCCCAAGCCGGGGCCGCGTACATTGCCGCTGATTCCGCAACTGACGCCTGCAGCCGTCGCTGCACCCCCCCAGCCCTGCCGACTAGGGGTCGCAAAAATCCACGAGTCCGAGTCCGAGTCCGGACTCGGACTCGCGAGTCCGGCGAGTCCACGAGTCCAGGTGAGGGCGCAAAATCTCGGTTACGGGTTCGAGTCCGAAAATCTCTGATTCTGAGCTAGTACGATCGGAAACGGAGGCTGACTTTCGTTGAGAATCACTGACGAGAGGGGTGATTCCGAGACCAATCTGGCCATTACTTCCCAACTCTGGAGGGGTAATTCCGAGACCAATCTGAGCATTACTTTCCAACTCTGGAGGGGTGATTCCTAGACCAATCTGAGCATTACTTTCCAACTCTGGAGGGGTGATTCCGAGACCAATCTGAGCATTACTTTCCAACTCTGGAGGGGTGATTCCGAGACCAATCTGAGCATTACTTTCCAACTCTGGAGGGGTGATTCCTAGACCAATCTGAGCATTACTTTCCAACTCTGGAGGGGTGATTCCAAGACCAATCTGCGCATTACTTCCCAACTCTGGAGGGGTAATTCCGAGACCAATCTGAGCATTACTTTCCAACTCTGGAGGGGTAATTCCGAGACCAATCTGAGCATTACTTTCCAACTCTGGAGGGGTGATTCCGAGACCAATCTGACCATTACTTTCCAACTCTGGAGGGGTAATTCCTAGACCAATCTGAGCATTACTTCCCAACTCTGGAGGGGTAATTCCTAGACCAATCTGACCATTACTTTCCAACTCTGGAGGGGTGATTCCTAGACCAATCTGAGCATTACTTTCCAACTCTGGAGGGGTGATTCCTAGACCAATCTGACCATTACTTTCCAACTCTGGAGGGGTGATTCCGGTGCCAATCTGAGCATTACTTCCCAACTCTGGAGGGGTGATTCCTAGACCAATCTGAGCATTACTTTCCAACTCTGGAGGGGTGATTCCGAGATCAATCTAACTCTACGGATTTTTATTGCTTTTGAAATTTGTTCCATGTCTTGTCTCTTTCTACGAAGTTATAGCATAGCGGTGTCGCGATAGAGAGCCCGAAGTACCACCAGGTTGTCGAGTGTTCTGGGGCTGAGGGAATTCCGAGCTTTTGAGCAAACGTGATTCATGATGCTGAACTCACGCTCAGCCTTCACTGACGTTGGCTGAACAGTCAGCAGTCGGTTGCAGCACGATTTGAGGATCATGCCATGTTGCTCGCCAGCTTCGAAACGTTTCATTTCCCGGAGTATTCTTCCGGAGATCGGCTCCGCCTCGTACGGAGTCCTTGGCGAACGCAACGGCGTACTGAATACATTCTGGAAATTCATGGCGAACGAAGGCGTTGCGCTAGGCAAGAGCGCTTCCTCTCCGATGCCGCCAGAAACATTGTCAACATGCGCGATACCGTTGAGCAGGTTCCGAATCTCCGATTGGCTGAGCCGCGCGATGCCGAGCGATTCTTCGAAAGACCAGTCATACCTGGGGTCCAGGAGATATTGTAGGACACTCGAGTAGCCTGTCCTTCGTTTCAGTACTTCCACGGCCACCGAATTGCTGAGAAGTATTGACAGACCCGAGTTAAGGTCGTGCAGGCATTGCAGGAGGGCGAGTATGATGCGGTCAGCATACACGAGGTTGGCCTGCGCAGAGCTGAGCATGTCTATAGCGGTTTTGAAAGGCTTGATCGCCGCCAGGATATGCTCCAAGTTCTGCCTCTCCTGTGCATTGATAGCACTCTCGTTTGAGTCCAAGAGAACTGTATTGATCGATGGCAGAATCAATAAGGCTCGCTCGAGCATTGCTGCCGTCGACGACCAGCGAATTTTGGTATCAAGAAGCACCTGGAAATGAGAAGAAAAGTTGGTTTAGCCGTCCACAAACCCCATGAGGATGATGACGTAAATACAATGAATCGTCGCGAAATAAGCCACGAGCTACGACTGAACGCTCACCTGGAGACTCTTGCCGTGGTTTTGCCTGGTAACTTCTCGAAGCTTGTGGCGCTTGGGGGCACTTCTCTTGATGAGTTTGAGGGTCTTTCGCAGCCGGCGCAAACTCGTCTTCACGGAGACGACCACTTCGTTCTCTCTTGCTTCGTCCTCGGACACAGCCGCGGCGAAGCATTGGAAGTCGCCGTCATCTGATTCGCCGTCCATGGAGTTTTGAGAGATGTCATCGCCGGATGCATCATCCAGGGAGCTCCGCGGCTCGCTCTCGGTTTCCATGTCCGTGTCGTCCTGGACGTCGTCGCCTGATGAAACGGCTGCCTCGTTCTCGTCGTCGCCTTCATCCACATCATCACTGGAGAACGTTTCACCGCGCTGCGAGATGGACACACTCGCCGATAGGTCGAGGACCTTCTGGAGAGCGATATGGAGGGCGTGAGCAAAACACAGCTGCGATTTCAATCCCAGCTTCGAAACGGTGCTCTTCATCACAGCTGCCCCGTCCGTTACAGCAAAGAAGCAGTTACGGATGTTCACTCCATACTCTTGTAGGCGATTTGTAACTGCCGCGGCGATGGTGTCGGCGTTCCCTTTACCGGCGAGTTGTATCAGTCCGAGGTATGTATCAGGGCCAGCATGATCATCACCGGCCGCTGGTTCTGTCCGCAGACTCAAGCTGATGTAGCTGTGCTGAGAATTGGATGCGACGGCCTCGTCGAAGCATATGGAGAAGCTTTTTCCTGACCTTTGGTACTGCTCCAACGAGTCTCGCACGCTCTTCCGAGCTTCGTTCGCCTTCGTGTTCACGATCGCTTTCACTGAGTTCGGCGATTTCGGCGAGGCTCGTCCGACAAGCGACTCGAGGAGGAGTTTGAAGGTCGGTGACGTGGCTATGGTCTTGAAGGGAACGTTATCCTCGGCCGCGAGTCTTGCGATGATGGTGTTTAAATCGTAGTGCACGACAGCAGCATCGAACGCAGTTGACAATTGTGACGACTGTGACGCTGTCGCTTGCGCAACTCGCCTTGGGATAGATGGAGATGGCGGTGGGATCATGCAGTGAACAGTCCTGAGATGCTTTAGCATCGAGGTCGTTTGGCCCATGTATGCCAACATCCTACGACAAATCCCGCACTCTGTCTTCACCACGTCGTCCGAGATCTGAACGAGTGTGAAGTGGCTCCACACCCAAGCTGAGAACCCTCCGAGTTCTGACGTATTCGCGGAAGCCATTGCGAGTAACACGATTCGAAGCTGAACTTACTCGAACACTAGCGAAGGAGTTTGTGGCGCTGATCGGGATCGGGTTGAGAGCTCGGAGTTCGCTGGGACTACACAATGAGGGAGTGGATGGATAGTCTCACGATTCGTCCGAAAGAACAGTGATTCCTTCAGTCTCGACGCCTCTTTTTATTCGCTTCGCTCCCCTCTCGTGAGGTCTCTCTCTTTCTGCCCGCCATATTTTCCCCCCTGAGCGTTCGTTGTTTCTCCGGCCTTCTGAACCGTGCTCGTTCTCAGATTTGTTGACGGACATAGCGAAAATTGTAAACGAGCGACCCCTAGTATAGCGGTACAATCCAAAGACGATCACATCTACGCCGCCAATTAGATTGCATTGTAATTGGTAGCCAGAAGGCAGTCAGATGTGCCCCCATGTGAAACATGTGCAACATGTGCAGGCGGCGAAGTCGACACCGCGGTCGGGGCGAGATTTGAATCTATGGAGAAACACAGCAAGCACCGTCTGGCGGAGCCCAATCAGGAGAATATGGCAAAATCGTTCGTTGCTTCCTAGCGGCGAAATCAGGCCGTTCCTCTAGATCTAGATCTGAAGAGAAACACCGTGTGGAGTACGGTCTACGGGGTCCTCACTCGAGTTTAGGACGTTTCGAGGCCAGACTGAAGATCGACACGGAAAAAGATGACGGGCGATGATTTGGTTGAACACCTCACAACTGCACTTAGCAGACTAACTCTTTATTGTTGTTCTCGGGGGAGAGGCGACGTTGTCTCGACATTCGAGGCTCGGGAGACGCGCGAATATATCGGTCATCACAATTGACACACCGCAAGCACCCCGTCTACTCTACCAGGTCTATTCCTAGCCCGACTAAGCTTCGCTCGAGTCCTCCAGAGTTGGAAAGTAATGCTCAGATTGGCACCGGAATCACCCCTCCAGCGTTGGAAAGTAATGCTCAGATTGGCACCGGAATCACCCCTCCAGCGTTGGAAAGAATTGCTCAGATTGATCTTGGAATCACCCCTCCGGAGTTGGGAAGTAATGCTCAGATTGGTCTTGGAATCACCCCTCCAGAGTTGGGAAGTAATGCTCAGATTGGTCTTGGAATCACCCCTCCAGAGTTGGGAAGTAATGCTCAGATTGGTCTTGGAATCACCCCTCCAGAGTTGGGAAGTAATGCTCAGATTGGTGTTGGAATCACCCCTCCAGAGTTGGGAAGTAATGCTCAGATTGGTCTTGGAATCACCCCTCCAGAGTTGGGAAGTAATGCTCAGATTGGTCTTGGAATCACCCCTCCAGAGTTGGGAAGTAATGCTCAGATTGGTCTTGGAATCACCCCTCCAGAGTTGGGAAGTAATGCTCAGATTGGTCTTGGAATCACCCCTCCAGAGTTGGGAAGTAATGCTCAGATTGGTCTTGGAATCACCCCTCCAGAGTTGGGAAGTAATGCTCAGATTGGTCTTGGCATCACCCCTCCAGAGTTGGGAAGTAATGCTCAGATTGGTCTTGGAATCACCCCTCCAGAGTTGGGAAGTAATGCTCTGATTGGCACCGGAATCACCCCTCCAGAGTTGGAAAGTAATGCTCAGATTGGTCTAGGAATCACCCCTCCAGAGTTGGGAAGTAATGCTCAGATTGGTCTTGGAATCACCCCTCCAGAGTTGGAAAGTAATGCTCAGATTGGTCTTGGAATCACCCCTCCAGAGTTGGGAAGTAATGCTCAGATTGGTCTTGGAATCACCCCTCCAGAGTTGGGAAGTAATGCTCAGATTGGTCTTGGAATCACCCCTCCAGAGTTGGGAAGTAATGCTCAGATTGGTCTTGGAATCACCCCTCCAGAGTTGGGAAGTAATGCTCAGATTGGTCTTGGAATCACCCCTCCAGAGTTGGGAAGTAATGCTCAGATTGGTCTTGGAATCACCCCTCCAGAGTTGGGAAGTAATGCTCAGATTGGTCTTGGAATCACCCCTCCAGAGTTGGGAAGTAATGCTCTGATTGGCACCGGAATCACCCCTCCAGAGTTGGAAAGTAATGCTCAGATTGGTCTAGGAATCACCCCTCCAGAGTTGGGAAGTAATGCTCAGATTGGTCTTGGAATCACCCCTCCAGAGTTGGGAAGTAATGCTCAGATTGGTCTTGGAATCACCCCTCCAGAGTTGGGAAGTAATGCTCAGATTGGTCTTGGAATCACCCCTCCGGAGTTGGGAAGTAATGGCCAGATTGGTCTCGGAATCACCCCTCTCGTCAGTGATTCTCAAACGAAAGTCAGCCTCCGTTTCCGATCGTACTAGCTCAGAATCAGAGATTTTCGGACTCGAACCCGTAACCGAGATTTTGCGCCCTCACCTGGACTCGTGGACTCGCCGGACTCGCGAGTCCGAGTCCGAGTCTGCGACCCCTACTGCCGACCCTCGGCATCAGCATGCCCAGCCTGCGTGCCGTCTCCCTCGCCCTCGCCGCCACATATTTCACATGCTCCCCTCCCGTGAGCGCGCGATCCAGCACAACCCCTAGACATTTCACCCTTTCTACTAGCTTGATGTCTATCCCGCCTAAGCTCAGCCTGATTCCCTTGGCCCTTTTCCTCCCGATAAGATACAATGCTTCTGTTTTACTTTCCAACTCTGGAGGGGTGATTCCGGTACCAATCTAGCCATTACTTTCCAACTCTGGAGGGGTGATTCCGAGACCAATATGGCCATTACTTTCCAACTCTGGAGGGGTGATTCTGAAAACAATCTGAGCATTACTTCCTAACTCTGGAGGGGTGATTCCGAGACCAATCTGAGCATTACTTTCTAACTCTGGAGGGGTGATTCCGGGGTCAATCTGAGCATTACTTCTCAACTCTGGAGGGGTGATTCCGGTACCAATCTAGCCATTACTTTCCAACTCTGGAGGGGTGATTCCGGTACCAATCTAGCCATTACTTTCCAACTCTGGAGGGGTGATTCCGGTACCAATCTAGCCATTACTTCCCAACTCTGGAGGGGTGATTCCGAGACCAATATGGCCATTACTTTCCAACTCTGGAGGGGTGATTCTGAAACCAATCTGAGCATTACTTCCTAACTCTGGAGGGGTGATTCCGAGACCAATCTGAGCATTACTTTCTAACTCTGGAGGGGTGATTCCGGGGTCAATCTGAGCATTACTTTCCAACTCTGGAGGGATGATTCCGAGACCAATCTGACTATTACTTTCCAACTCTGGAGTGGTGATTCCGAGACCAGTCTGAGCATAACTTCTCAACCCTGGAGGGGTGATTCCGAGACCAATCTGCCCATTAGTTCCCAACTCTGGAGGGGTGATTCCGGGACCAATCTGAGCATTACTGTCCAACTCTGGAGGGGTGATTTCGGGACAAATCTGAACATTACTTTCCAACTCTGGAGGGGTGTTACCGAGACAAATCTGAACATCACTTTCCAACTCTGGAGGGGTGATTCCGAGACCAATCTGAGCATTACTTTCTAGCTCTGGAGGGGTGATTCCGGGGTCAATCTGAGCATTACTTTTCAACTCTGGAGGGGTGATTCCGGTACCAATCTAGCCATTACTTTCCAACTCTGGAGGGGTGATTCCGAGACCAATATGGCCATTACTTTCCAACTCTGGAGGGGTGATTCTGAAAACAATCTGAGCATTACTTCCTAACTCTGGAGGGGTGATTCCGAGACCAATCTGAGCATTACTTTCTAACTCTGGAGGGGTGATTCCGGGGTCAATCTGAGCATTACTTCTCAACTCTGGAGGGGTGATTCCGGTACCAATCTAGCCATTACTTTCCAACTCTGGAGGGGTGATTCCGAGACCAATATGGCCATTACTTTCCAACTCTGGAGGGGTGATTCTGAAACCAATCTGAGCATTACTTCCTAACTCTGGAGGGGTGACTCCGAGACCAATCTGAGCATTACTTTCTAGCTCTGGAGGGGTGATTCCGGGGTCAATCTGAGCATTACTTTTCAACTCTGGAGGGGTGATTCCGGTACCAATCTAGCCATTACTTTCCAACTCTGGAGGGGTGATTCCGAGACCAATATGGCCATTACTTTCCAACTCTGGAGGGGTGATTCTGAAAACAATCTGAGCATTACTTCCTAACTCTGGAGGGGTGATTCCGAGACCAATCTGAGCATTACTTTCTAACTCTGGAGGGGTGATTCCGGGGTCAATCTGAGCATTACTTTCCAACTCTGGAGGGGTGATTCTGAAACCAATCTGAGCATTACTTCCTAACTCTGGAGGGTTGTTACCGAGACAAATCTGGCCATTACTTTCCAACTCTGGAGGGGTCATTCCGGGGTCAATCTGAGCATTACTTCTCAACTCTGGAGGGGTGATTCTGGTACCAATCTTTTTTTTTTTTTTTTTTTTTTCGGGGACCAGGATCAAAAATGCGTGATGCAGACCGAGCCACAGCCCCGCTCGGTACTGTGGGAGTCGCATACCCACTAAAAACCTAGTGTCTCCCCAACCTTCACTTTTCGGGTGAAGGTCCGCCACCCATGGCCGGAACTGCGTTGGCATTACTTCGTTACCATAGGAGCGGGAGTCGAAATTCTCAGCTCCTTATAACTACTCTACCCCAGACTACCTCCAATGTTGTCTGCCCGAGATGTCATGTGCTCCTTTTACCAAACGTGTCGTATCAAATGCTGTGTCAGGTGCCTGGGGCATTAACGCCTTCGCCAGTCCGGCCCGGGCGGACCGCCGACCCATCTTCAACGTCAACCCCAGACTCCCCCCCTTCCCTCCCGCCCGTTTCCAGTGGGTTGCTCCGGCGTCTTGGCGGAAGAACATCCCTTTCTAGCCGGAGAGTCCCTCCATGAACCACTGCTCTTCGCCTTTCTTCCCGTCTTACCTTTTCTCTCATGACGGCTTCAAAGAATCTCATCACTAGCGTGAATTGTTCCTGACCTTGCATGCCCCACTCCCACATCTCCCTGACTGTTTCCCCCATTGCATCCCCTCTTGTGACCCCTCGGGCCTCCGCCAACGCTGCACAACGGAGCACCGTATGATCAGCATCATCCGCGGCGCCAGAGTCGCAGAGAACGCAGACGTCCGACAGGGCTTTACCGATTCTGACCATGTAAGTCTGGAACTGACCATGTCCAGTAATGACTTGCGTTGCCCCATAGCTTAGTTCCCCGTATTCACAATTAACCCACCCCTTGAGGTCCCTGATTATCTCTCGCGTTCGTTTCCCCTTTGACTCTCCAAGCAGTCCCACATCCCATTCCCTCTGCCATTCCCTCAAAGTATCCTCCCTCGCTTTTTCACGGCCCTCCCCTTGTTCTCCCCAACACCTGGCCCTCTCAAAAGCCAGGAAGTCCCATGGAACCATCTTCGCGAGGACGAGGGCAGCCTCAGTCGAGACCGTGCTGTAAGCCCGGCTCACCCGAAGCGCCAGCGTCCTTTGAGCCGCTCTGATAGCCGTCCGAGCCCTCCGGGTCCTGAGTGCAAGGTGCGCCCACGCCGGGGCCGCGTACATTGCCGCCGACTCCGCAACCGAAGCCAGTAGGCGTCGCTGCCCATCCCGTACCCCGCCAACCCTCGGCATTAGCACTCCCAGCTTGCGTGCCGTTTCCCTTGCTCTCGCCATCACATACTTAATATGCTCCCCTCCCGTGAGCCCACGATCCAACATCACCCCCAGATATTTAGCCCTCTCTACCAGATGGATTTCGGTCCCCCCCGAGCTCAGCTTGATCCCCTTTGCCCTTTTCTTCCCAATCAGATACAGTGCTTCAGTTTTGTGCGGCGCCAGCTCCAGACTTATTAGCCCCATCCATTCATGGATCATCCCCAATGCCAGATTCCCCACCCTTTGTACATCCCCTTCCGTTTTCCCAGTCACCATCAAGGCCAGGTCATCGGCGTACGCCAGCAGCTCGGCTCCCTTCGGCAGATCCAACCTCAGAACCCCATCATACGCAAGATTCCACAAAGTGGGTCCCAAAATGGAACCCTGCGGAACCCCCGCCGTGACTTTGTATACACCTCCGCCCGTGCTGATCCCCCTATCCCACAAATACGATGATATGATCCTCAACAGATACCCTGAGAACCCCCTATCCCCTAGCGCCTGCAAAATCTTCCCCCATTCCAGCGAATTGAAAGCATTTTTCACATCCAGCAAAACCAACAGAACGAAACCCCTTGTCTTTGTGCTTTTTGCCCTCTCCTGCACTGCCCTCTTCAGGACCCACCCTACAGCGTCAACTGTCGATAATCCCCTTCTGAACCCATATTGTTTCCCCGACAGAGCCCCCAGCTCCTCGATTTCCCCATGGACCCTTTCCACGATAACTTTTTCGAAAAGTTTACCCATGGTATTTAGCAGGCATATCGGCCTGTGCCCCCCTCCTCCCGCTTTCGGTATCAAAACCAGCCTCGCGCTCTTCCACTGCCCCGGAAAATCCCCCTCCCTCAACAGTCTATTGAACATTTCGCTCACCACTTTTGGCCATCTTTTGGCCAGGAGTTTTACCACTTCCGCTGGAACTCCGTCCGGCCCTGGCGCCTTGCCCTTCGCCAGTCCGTCGGCTGCCCGAATTATTTCCTGTGGACTAACCTCGTGAGCCAGCTCCACATTTCCCCATCTCCCATTCCTCCCGTATGTACAGTCCCCTCTTTCATGGCGCTCCGGGAAAAGCTCCAGAATGGTTTTCCATAGCCTATCCTGTGCCATCTCAGGCCCTTTGCTCTTAAGTTTCCCCATGACAACCTTATACGGTGTTCCCCATAAGTCCCTCTCCACTTCCCCAATCAGTTCCTTCCAGGTCCTCACCTTGCTTCTTCTAATCCCCGCCCTTAGTTCTGCTCTGGCTTCCCTATACTTGATCATATGTGCCAAGAGGGTGGCCCTCCCTTCTTCCCCCCTGTCTCTACGTCCTAGCCAGCTAGCCGTCCTACTGGCAGTTCTCTGTAGCCGGATGCTTTGTAGTAGCCATTTGCTGTAGCCATTACTTTCCAACTCTGGAGGGGTGATTCCGAGACCAATATGGCCATTACTTTCCAACTCTGGAGGGGTGATTCTGAAACCAATCTGAGCATTACTTCCTAACTCTGGAGGGGTGATTCCGAGACCAATCTGAGCATTACTTTCTAACTCTGGAGGGGTGATTCCGAGACCAAAATGGCCATTACTTTCCAACTCTGGAGGGGTGATTCTGAAACCAATCTGAGCATTACTTCCTGACTCTGGAGGGGTGTTACCGAGACAAATCTGGCCATTACTTTCCAACTCTGGAGGGGTGATTCCGGGGTCAATCTGAGCATCACTTCCCAACTCTGGGAGGTGATTCCGAGACAAATCTGAACATTACTTTCCAACTCTGGAGGGGTGATTCCGAGACCAATCTGGCTATTCCTTTCCAACTCTGGAGGGGTGATTCTGAGACCAATCTGAGCATTACTTCCCAACTCTGGAGGGGTGATTCCGGTACCAATCTAGCCATTTCTTTCCAACTCTGGAGGGGTGATTCCGAGACCAATCTGGCCATTACTTTCCAACTCTGGAGGGGTGATTCCGGGGTCAATCTGAGCATCACTTCCCAACTCTGGGAGGTGATTCCGAGACAAATCTGAACATTACTTTCCAACTCTGGAGGGGTGATTCCGAGACCAATCTGAGCATTACTATCCAACTCTGGAGGGGTGATTCCGGGGTCAACCTGAGCATTACTTTCCAGCTCTGGAGGGGTGATTCTGGGGCCAATGTGAGAATTACTTTCAAACTCTGGAGCGGTGATTCCGAGACCAATCTGGCCATTACTTTCCAACTCTGGAGGGGTGATTCCGGTACCAATCTAGCCATTACTTTCCAACTCTGGAGGGATGATTCCGAGACCAATCTGGCCATTACTTTCCAACTCTGGAGGGGTGATTCTGAGACCAATCTGGCCATTACTTTCCAACTCTGGAGGGGTGATTCCGAGACCAATCTGAGCATTACTTTCTAGCTCTGGAGGGGTGATTCCGGGGTCAATCTGAGCATTACTTCTCAACTCTGGAGGGGTGATTCCGGTACCAATCTAGCCATTACTTTCCAACTCTGGAGGGGTGATTCCGAGACCAATATGGCCATTACTTTCCAACTCTGGAGGGGTGATTCTGAAACCAATCTGAGCATTACTTCCTAACTCTGGAGGGGTGATTCCGAGACCAATCTGAGCATTACTTTCTAACTCTGGAGGGGTGATTCCGAGACCAAAATGGCCATTACTTTCCAACTCTGGAGGGGTGATTCTGAAACCAATCTGAGCATTACTTCCTAACTCTGGAGGGGTGTTACCGAGACAAATCTGGCCATTACTTTCCAACTCTGGAGGGGGGATTCCGTGGTCAATCTGAGCATCACTTCCCAACTCTGGGAGGTGATTCCGAGACCAATCTGAACATTACCTTCCAACTCTGGAGGGGTGATTCCGAGACCAATCTGGCTATTACTTTCCAACTCTGGAGGGGTGATTCTGAGACCAATCTGAGCATTACTTCCCAACTCTGGAGGGGTGATTCCGGTACCAATCTAGCCATTACTTTCCAACTCTGGAGGGGTGATTCCGAGACCAATCTGGCCATTACTTTCCAACTCTGGAGGGGTGATTCCGGGGTCAATCTGAGCATCACTTCGCAACTCTGGGAGGTGATTCCGAGACAAATCTGAACATTACTTTCCAACTCTGGAGGGGTGATTCCGAGACCAATCTGAGCATTACTATCCAACTCTGGAGGGGTGATTCCGGGGTCAACCTGAGCATTACTTTCCAGCTCTGGAGGGGTGATTCTGGGGCCAATGTGAGAATTACTTTCAAACTCTGGAGCGGTGATTCCGAGACCAATCTGGCCATTACTTTCCAACTCTGGAGGGGTGATTCCGGTACCAATCTAGCCATTACTTTCCAACTCTGGAGGGGTGATTCCGAGACCAATCTGGCCATTACTTTCCAACTCTGGAGGGGTGATTCTGAGACCAATCTGAGCATTACTTCCCAACTCTGGAGGGGTGATTCCGGTACCAATCTAGCCATTACTCTCCAACTCTGGAGGGGTGATTCCGAGACCAATCTGGCTATTACTTTCCAACTCTGGAGGGGTGATTCTGAGACCAATCTGAGCATTACTTCCCAACTCTGGAGGGGTGATTCCGGTACCAATCTAGCCATTACTATCCAACTCTGGAGGGGTGATTCCGAGACCAATCTGGCCATTACTTTCCAACTCTGGAGGGGTGATTCCGGTACCAATCTAGCCATTACTTTCCAACTCTGGAGGGGTGATTCTGAGACCAATCTGAGCATTACTTCCCAACTCTGGAGGGGTGATTCCGGTTCCAATCTAGCCATTACTTTCCAACTCTGGAGGGGTGATTCCGGTACCAATCTAGCCATTACTTTCCAACTCTGGAGGGGTGATTCCGAGACCAATCTGGCTATTACTTTCCAACTCTGGAGGGGTGATTCTGAGACCAATCTAGCCATTACTTTCCAACTCTGGAGGGGTGATTCCGAGACCAATCTGGCTATTACTTTCCAACTCTGGAGGGGTGATTCTGAGACCAATCTAGCCATTACTTTCCAACTCTGGAGGGGTGATTCCGAGACCAATCTGGCCATTACTTTCCAACTCTGGAGGGGTGATTCCGGGGTCAATCTGAGCATCACTTCCCAACTCTGGGAGGTGATTCCGAGACAAATCTGAACATTACTTTCCAACTCTGGAGGGGTGATTCCGAGACCAATCTGAGCATTACTTTCCGACTCTGGAGGGGTGATTCCGGGGTCAACCTGAGCATTACTTTCCAGCTCTGGAGGGGTGATTCCGGGGTCAATCTGAGCATTACTTCTCAACTCTGGAGGGGTGATCCCGGTACCAATCTAGCCATTACTTTCCAACTCTGGAGGGGTGATTCCGAGACCAATATGGCCGTTACTTTCCAACTCTGGAGGGGTGATTCTGAGACCAATCTGGCCATTACTTTCCAACTCTGGAGGGGTGATTCCGGTACCAATCTAGCCATTACTTTCCAACTCTGGAGGGGTGATTCCGAGACCAATCTGGCCATTACTTTCCAACTCTGGAGGGGTGATTCCGGGGTCAATCTGAGCATCACTTCCCAACTCTGGGAGGTGATTCCGAGACAAATCTGAGCATTACTTTCCAACTCTGGAGGGGTGATTCCGAGACCAATCTGAGCATTACTTTCCGACTCTGGAGGGGTGATTCCGGTACCAATCTAGCCATTACTTTCCAACTCTGGAGGGGTGATTCCGGTACCAATCTAGCCATTACTTTCCAACTCTGGAGGGGTGATTCCGAGACCAATCTGGCTATTACTTTCCAACTCTGGAGGGGTGATTCTGAGACCAATCTGGCTATTACTTTCCAACTCTGGAGGGGTGATTCCGGTACCAATCTCGCCATTACTTTCCAACTCTGGAGGGGTGATTCCGAGACCAATCTGGCCATTACTTTCCAACTCTGGAGGGGTGATTCCGGGGTCAATCTGAGCATCACTTCCCAACTCTGGGAGGTGATTCCGAGACAAATCTGAACATTACTTTCCAACTCTGGAGGGGTGATTCCGAGACCAATCTGAGCATTACTTTCCGACTCTGGAGGGGTGATTCCGGGGTCAACCTGAGCATTACTTTCCAGCTCTGGAGGGGTGATTCCGGGGTCAATCTGAGCATTACTCCTCAACTCTGGAGGGGTGATCCCGGTACCAATCTAGCCATTACTTTCCAACTCTGGAGGGGTGATTCCGAGACCAATATGGCCGTTACTTTCCAACTCTGGAGGGGTGATTCTGAGACCAATCTGGCCATTACTTTCCAACTCTGGAGGGGTGATTCCGAGACCAATATGGCCGTTACTTTCCAACTCTGGAGGGGTGATTCTGAGACCAATCTGGCCATCACTTTCCAACTCTGGAGGGGTGATTCCGAGACCAATCTGGCCATTACTTTCCAACTCTGGAGGTGTGATTCTGAGACCAATCTGGCCATTACTTTCCAACTCTGGAGGGGTGATTCTGAGACCAATCTGAGCATTACTTCTCAACTCTGGAGGGGTGATTCCGGTACCAATCTGAGCATACTTTTCCAAGTCTGGAGAGGTGATTCCGAGACCAATCGACTATCACTTTCCGAGTCTGGAGGTGTGATCTCGAGACATATCTAACCATACTTTTCAAAACCTGGAGGGGTGATTCCGGGACCAATCTGACCATGCTTCTCCGAATCTGGAGAGGTGATTACGAGACCGATCTGACCATACTCCTCAAAACCATGATGCTGACCCAGTGAAGAGAGAGTGAAGTGCCTCGATTCCTGGGCAGGATCCCATCGAGAGTCGGTGGCCACTCCCGAAGGTCTCATGACACTACATGTAAGGCAATGTGTGTCTGTCAGCAGTAGACTCCCGAAGCAAGGGACGGGTCGGCCAGCGTAGTCGGCCGAAGGCCGGCTAGTAGAATATATGGGGGTGATTCCAGTACCAATCTGACCATACTTTTCCAAACCCGGAGGGGTGATTCCGGGATCCATCTGACCATATTCCTTGGAGTCTCCGGAGGTTATTCCCGGGTCGAATCTGACCATACGTCCCGGAACCTAGAGAGGTGATTACGGCGTCGACCTGACCACTTTTTTCAAAGTGGAGGTAATCACTCTGATTGAGGAAGATGGGAGGGAGGAAATCATCAGATCGTTCAACGATTCACCTCGTCACGAAGGAGAGGCGCTTCCTGCCCACGAAGAGCCTCCGGTTGGAGCAGTACCTCGATATCCGGCGATGGACCATTACTGGTCAGTATTTGGCCCATAACTAGTGGGTGGCCCAAAACTGGTAAGTGGCCCAAAACTGGTAAGTAATGGTAAGTACTTTTACCCTACATGAAGTCAGGCAGTTTTTGGGTCTCGCGAGCTTTTTCCGAAGATTCGTGGGGGGCTTTGCTGGAACCGCGCATCCTCTGACAGAGATGCTCAAGAAGGGTGCAGAGTTCGTGTGGAACAGCGAGGCGGATGACGCTTTCAAAACGTTGAAGAGGAAGTTGGTGGACGAGCCGATCCTAGTGAAATTCGAGTCTGGCAGGCCTACAGAGCTGCACTGCGACGCCAGCCATCGGGGCCTCGGTGGGTTACTGTTCCAAGTGACTCCAGACGGAACACGCCGGCTGGTGTACGCCATAAGCCGGAAGTTGTCAGCGGCCGAAAAAGGATACCACTCCACGAAACTGGAGCAGCTTGCGGTTGTCTGGTGTCTAGAAAGACTAAGACATTACTTATTCGGGCTGCACTTCACAATATATTCAGACTGCTTCGCGGTGACCTCATTAGGCAAAACTCCACATCGGCACAGGCGGCGAGATGGCTGGATAAGCTGTCGGAATTCGGCTACGAAATCCAACACCGGCCGGGAGAGAAAATGCAGCACGCCGATGCGCTCAGCAGGAACCCGGTGGAAGAGACTGAAGTTGAATTAGAGGAATCAACGGAAATTCTCGAGAAAAGAGTCATGATCACGGTTGCTGAGACGGATCAGATCGCCATGATCCAGGGTCAAGATGAGACGATCAGAGACAAGGTGGCGCTGCTGAAGAAACCAGAGAAGGAGCGTACGATTCGAGAACGGAGTCAGACGCAGCCGCTCGTTCTAGAAAACGGAATTCTGTACAAGGAGGTCCAACATGGGGAGAACTTGAAACGGCTGTTCGTGCTACCGGATGCCATGCGAATATACATCTGCGTGATGATGCACGAAAAGGCGGGCCATGATGGCGAACAGAAAACCAGTAAACTCATCTTGGAGCGGTTCTGGTTCCCCAAGCTGAGGCAGTATGTCAAGCAGCATGTTAGGTCGTGTATAGAATGTGTCTTCAACAAGGAGCCAAGTGGCCGGCAGGAGGGTCTTCTAAACCCAATACCTCCGGGGAAACGACCTTTCGAGATGGTGTTCATCGACCACCTAGGGCCGCTACCCAGGTCCAGCGGAAAAGAGCACATAATCGTTCTGGTTTGTAATCTGACCAAGTTTGTTCTGTTGGAGGCGGTGGAATCCACGGCGAAGGGGCCAGCGCTTCGATTCGTGGAGAACTTCATCCTGCGATTTGGTCCACCCGAGATTTTGGTTTCTGATCGCGGTTCTGCGTTCACCTCCAAGGACTTCGCAGGGTTGCTGCGGAAGCACCTCGTAAAGCACGTTCTAACGTCAACCCAGGACGCGCGTGCCAACGGACAGGTCGAGCGCTTGAACAAAGAGATCGCTCGGGTCCTGAGGACAATATGCACTAAGGAAGGGCACGAGGACTGGGCGGAACGATTGCCGGAGGCAGAAGCAAACATCAACCAAGTGCCCTCCAAGAGCACTGGTCGGAGTCCATTTGAAGTGTTGTTCGGATATCTCCCAGCGAAGGACAACTTGTCGAAGTTCGTGGACGGCAAGCAGTCGGAAATGACATGGAAGCCACCTGTAGAGATCCAGGAACAAGTCGGACGAGAAATTTCGAGGTCGCAAGCAGACAACGCCAAGCACTTCGACAAGAGCAAGAAACCGCATCTGATTCGATTCGACGTGGGTGACGTCGTCGTCGTCAGGAGGTCGCCCGCGGCGACCGGGGAACCCACAAAACTACAGGCGAAGTACCGCGGTCCCATGGTCGTTGTCGAGATATTACCTAAAGATACCTATCGCATTACCACGCTTACTAGTTCTAGGTATATCACAACTGCCCACTGTTCTCAGCTAAGACTATACAAACTAGCCAGAGATGAAGGTCTAACAGTCTCGCAGGATGACAGCGAAGATGCGGAGCTGGAGGTCACTCCTGATGAATCAGCCAGACGGTCACAACAACCACTGAGCAGTGGCGCACTGGAGAGTTCGAGTCAGGCCATGAGTTTTGAAGGAGAAAGTTTCCGCAGCGCTCGATCTACAGCTTCCACGATCCTGGAAGGGGATGACTCAGCGACGGATGAAGCGAGTTCCGGAGGCGTGTCGATCGTGGACCATCGAGGATCCAGCGAGGAGCGAGCCCATGAGAAGCCGATCCCGGGTGCGTTCGAGATCTGCGGCACTGGATCGGCGGAAGAAATGACGGATGAGACCGCAGACCGAGAGCATGAGGAACCCACGACGTCAACGCCTGTAACGGAGCCAGTTCCGAGACAATCCCAGAGAGTATGCCGGAGGCCGGATGTCTATGGGCGTTGGTACAGATAGAATTGTCAGACGTAAGTTGTCAGCGATCGTGATGCCGCGATATTCGGTGAAGGTTCTGATCTCAAGGCTTAGGGCAGGTCTATCAGTTCGTTGATGTGGTCATCAACAACGTCAGAATGGTCGAATGTCAGGGCCAGAAAGAATCACGCGCGCATCACCCATTTTTGAGGAGCCCGCCACGGCGGCAGTGGAGAGGAGTTATTGGAATAAAGAATATGATGAAGAAGAGAGTGTGTGTGCGACTTAGCACGAGTACGAGGAAAAACTCCGGTGTCCTCCTTGTCTAGCCGAAGGGCGAAAGCCTCCCATTCCTCACGTACCCAAAGTTAGTGCCTTACACTTGGACGACATCATCATCTCGAGCAGTACCCAAAAAGAACACGAACAACGGATCGATGTTTCGTTCAACCGTCTTCAAAAAGCCGGACTCAAAGTCCGCCTGGAGAAGTGTACACTGTTACAGCAGGAGATCAAATATCTCGGATTCATCATCGACCGAAACGGACGGAGGCCCGACCCGGACGAAGTACAAGCCATCGTGGACATGCCCCGACCAACGAGCCAGACTCAACTCGGAGCGTTCCTGGGAATGACAACATTCTACAACAATTTCCTGCCTGACATGGCAGCGCTCAGAGAGCCGCTAAATCAACTCCTGAAGAAGGACAGAACGTTCAGTTGGAACGCCGACTGCGAACGAGTGTTTATGAAAACAAAAGAATTATGTACTGCAGTCGCCTCTGCTCTTCACACATTTCGACCCCGCCTACCGATCACCGTATCCGCGGATGCATCCAGCTACGCTCTTGGATGCGTCAACATGCGCACGTTTGAAGACGGCTCAAAGAGGGCTATCCAACATGCGGCGAGATCACTCACAGAAACCGAAAGGAAGTATGCTCAGATCGAAAAGGAGGTCCTCGCTATAGTGTTTGCCATTCGGAGATTCCATAAATATCTCTACGGCCGACGATTCACACTCAATACCGACCACAAGCCACTTGTGACTGTCTTCCAGCCGGGAAACGGCATCTCCGCCCATTCAGCCAACCGCCTACAACGTTGGGCACTGATTTCGCTGGATTACAACTTCGAGATCAAACACAAGAACACGAAGTAGTTCGGTGAAGCCGACGCCCTCAGTCGACTCATCAAGGAACGCCAAGCAAGCGGAAGTAAGGAGGACAAGATAATAGCACGCGTCGAAAAAGAAGTCGAAGACGAATTTTTCAAAAGCGTAAACCGCACTCCACTCACAGCGGAACAAATCGCAAGTGAGACAGCCAAGGACCCGCTCCTGCAGCAAGCAAGCAAACAAACACTTTCCGGCCAATGGCCAAAAGTGACGAAAGACAACAAGCTCTTCAATCTCGCATCAAGAAAAGGGTCCCTCAGCCTAGTAAAAGACTGCCTACTCTACGGAAATCGAGTCGTCATTCCAAGCTCCCTCAAACCGAAGGTGCTGGGAACTCTCCATGAGGGTCACTGTGATGAATGTCAGAAGGCAGGGAAGATGCCGAGAAAGGTGCCGTTGCAACCATGGCCGACCCCCGAAAACAGCGCCCATGGAACCGGTTCCACGCAGACTAGGCGGGACCCCTCGCAGGTTGGTACTACCTCATCATGGTAGATGCATTCTCAAAGTGGCCGGAAGTGTTCGCAACAAAGAAAATCACCGCGAAACACACGATCGACCTATTCGACGACGCGTTCGCCCGATACGGTTTTCTGGAAGAACTCGTAACAGACAATGGATTACAGTTCGCCGCAGCAGAAACAAAAGAATACTGCGCCCTCCGCGGCATCAAATCACTTTTTCGGCCCCCTTCATGCCGATGTCGAATGGACAAGCCGAGCGTTTTGTCGACACGTTCAAGCACTCGCTGCAAAAGATGAAGGAAGAGGAGGGGACGGTCCCCGAAAAGGTCAGAACGATTCTGAGGACCTATCGGAACTCCCCAAACCGCGCCATATAAAGCAAGTGCCCGGCTGAGATGCTCCTCGGAAGACGACTCAGATCATCGCTGGACCTGGTGCGCCCGGTGTCGTACGTCGTGAACTCAATCAACCCATCGGGTCCATCGTACAGCGACAAAATGAAAAGCGATTTCGATCGCCATCATGGCGCTGCCGAGAGGTCATTTCAACCCAGCGACAAAGTTCACGCCGCCAGGTACCAAGGGGGGAAGTCCTCCTGGGTGCCGGGCGTTGTTCGCCGACGCACCGGCCAGGTGAACTACGAAGTAGAGGTCGGAGGGAGAATGGTCCATAAGCACGCCAACCAGCCGAAACCCCGGTACAACTCTAAAAAAGAAGAGCCCGACTGGGAAGAATAGGCAATTCAGCTGGCTATCCGACTACCAACCTTCCGCCGGAGCAAAGCAGGGAAGGCCCCTCGGACCGAAGAGGAGGAAGGAAGCGGATCGAGCCCACGGATCGAGCCGGAGCCAGAGGAAGCCTCTGACAAGGCGAGGCTAATCCGCTCGTTCGACCGACTCGCTATCAAAGTAGACGAGAACGCGCGTCTCATGGAAAACGCCATTCAAAACGCAATCCTGGCAGTCAGAAACGCTCGGGATGCTATCTCCGTCGACTAACCAACAGGCCTCGGCCGAGTTCTCCACAGGGAAGAAAGCGACCGATGACGCTCAAGCGACCCGTGCCGAAACGGCTTCGGACACCAGCGAGGCCGGCTACGACGGAGGTCACGACGACTCCATTATTTCCGAAGATGCCCAAGACTCCTCGGAGAGTCCCATAACGGAACCAACCGCCGAACGGCCTACTTCCACGAACGCTCCCGCGAAGTCAGACAGACCTCTCCGCGACGTCAGGTAAAAGGCCGTGACCGGATGAAAAAAGAACTCCGGCTCGTCTCGAGAGCGAGGCAGGCACGCCCCTAGGCGATGAGATATAGGGATGAGTGAACAGGGAGAACGACGCTCCCTGATTCCACTCCGATCACACTTCGTGATCGAACCGGGTGAGGTTGAGATCTCACCATGCTCGGGACTTCTTGTATGTGAGTGAGCATCGTGATGTTCGCCCTTTTCTTCTGGTGGTTGTGCATGCCTTCCGACAGCAGCGACTGAGACCTGTGGAAAATCATATACCACGGCAGCAGGATCCTTCGAACTTGAGAACCCCATCACGAGGGGGAGGTGTTGGGTCGGGAGCCTCCGGAGTGACACCGCCCACAAAGGGAGCGAGATGACTCTAGGAGAGAGTCCACGGAGGGAAGACTGTGTCAACGAGCGCATGTGTAGGACCAGAATAAAGTAGTCCAGATTCGGCCGTAAAACAGTTCAGACGTGTTTTTATTCAAACCTCCCGGTTTATCCTAGTGTGGACAGAAAGTTGAAGTACCAAACCCGTGACAGATACAACAAATACCAATGGTGAAATCCTACAAGTATCTTTGGCCCGATCTATCGGCAGAGGAAGACTATCTCACCAAACACTGGGAGAATATGTTCACTGTCAATTGTGATGACCGATATATTCGCGCGTCCCCCGAGCCTCGAATGTCGAGACAACGTCGCCTCTCCCCCGAGAACAACAATAAAGAGTTAGTCTGCTAAGTGCAGTTGTGAGGTGTTCAACCAAATCATCACCCGTCATCTTTTTCCATGTCGATCTTCAATCTGGCCTTGAAACGTCCTGAACTCGAGTGAGGACCCCGTAGACCGTACTCCACATTCACCAAAGCCAACCTAGCTAGCCAGAGACTTTACTCGAGAACCCTATGGAGCTTCAATGGATTTGAGGTGACAAAAATTCTCTGGAAAGCTACAGCGGTCCCGAAACTCACATATTGCAACTCAGTGATAACCATGCCGAAGAGACTGAGAAACCACATCGAGGTCGGGAAAAGAGAGGCGGGACGGTGGGCCCTTTGCATACCACACTCCACCATACCCAACGAATTCACGGAGGGTGAACTGATGTACTTCGAGAGAATAAAACAAATGGACCCACACACACATGGCCGAAACTTTTCCTCCAGGCTACCGAAACAACAAGCACCAGGTTCAAAGCGACAGAGAGACTCAGAAACCTGAGAACACAATTTGACCTGAGTGACTTCGGAATAGCCAGAAACAGATCAGGACAGCCAATGTGGAACGCATTCCGCATAGACCTTGGAAAAAAGGTGCAAGATAAACTGGACTCTACGTGGAAACAAGCCATGCATTCCAAATCCATTGGCGTGTTATCGGCGACACAAGGAGTCCAGAGGTCTCCAACAAAGGCTGCACGACAACACTCGCCGAAACCAGCTTTTAGCTCTAACGAGAGCAGGGAAGTTAACCATCCTGAAAAAGCACCGGAACCGTGACCCTTCCATCGACATCAAATGCCCAAGATGCGACATAACCGAAACGGACAGACACGTGGTCCTGGGATGCGAGGAAGACGCTTTCTCCCAAGAGGAATTCCCCTATCGCATTGGACTCTCGCCGAACACAACTCAGGCAGTCCTACGGAGGACGAAAACCACCCTGATAAACTGGGGGAGACAAGATCTGTGACTACAGTTCAACTCACCCCTGTAATAAGAAGGGTTCATATGATGTATATGGAAGATCAAATAAATCCAATCCAATCCAAGTCGGGGGTGTTGATTCCGAAGTTTCCCCCGTGCCCCTCTATACAGGGCCATTTGTTTGGCATACGTAGCCCTCCCCTCAGCTCCCCGGTCCCGACGTCCCAGCCAGCTCGCCGTTCTGCTGGCAGTCCTTAGTAGGCCGATGCACCGTTGGCGCAGAGCGGCCACTTCCTCGTTCCACCAGTAAATCGGTCTATCCATCCCCTTGTAGTTCCGTTTTGCCCCCCCCCCCCTGCTACATGCGTTGGTGAGAATACTTTCCAGCATATCGGCGCTCAAGTTGACCCCGATTAGGTTCCTGCAGCGCCTATCGATGTAGTCCTTCATCCTGGCAAGATCTGGCTCTCTGAACTGCCAGCTCCCACCCGGCCTCGACTGCCGTAAGTGTCCCCTCCCCCGCACCGTGGAAATTATCTACCGGTCTTCTTCCCTCTTTGGCCAACCAAACACTCCCCGAGCTCCCCAAGAAAACTCCTGAAATCATCTAGGGGCCTGTTGGGCGATATAAAGCACGAGTAGAAAACCCCGATGCCATCGATCTCCATCCAGATGAAGCCACTGCTCCCGCCCGTCCCCCCCAGTTTCAGTGACCCATTATTATCCGTCACCCAACCTGCTTTGCCACATGCTTCGTCTCAGATCGAGCCTCCATGGCCCCTGGCAATCGCCTCGTTGGTTTCCGAGAGCAACGCCGAATCCACCCGCATCTCCTTGACCAACTTTTCAAGCATGCTGTGGGCATCCCTACTCCTGGTCAGATTAATTCGCATTATGGTTATCCCGCCCATTCAGTTCTGTTTTCTATACCCCACAGTGGTCCACCCGTCCGCCGCGGGCACATTCTTCCTTCTGCCCCGTTTCATCGCCCCGTTGATATCCCTCATTTTTCTTCCCCTCTCCGGGCAGGAGTTGCTGTCCGCTCGGTGCCCCTCAGAATTACGAACTTAACATCTGGGTTGGGCTGCGGTGCAGTCCTTCGCCGAGTGCACAGCTGCACCACATCTGCAGCATACTTTCCCGTCCCCTCCCTTCATCGTGCACTCTCACGCCATATGCCCCGGGACGTGACACCTGAAGCAGGTCTGGACCTCGACCCACCACTCGGTTCGACCTCACCGGCTTCCAAGCCGGAGCGTCCTATGCTGCAGAAGGGCTCACGCAGCGTCCGCAGGTAAGGTAACCAGGGCCCTCAATACTTCAGCCCTCACCAGACGGGGCTCATCCACCGCGACCTTGGCACTCTCCGGCATCCGCAGTAGACTCCGAAGAGTTCTCTCCGCCCATCCCTCCGCTCTATCCCAAGAGAGCCACCGGTCTCAGTCCCGTTCCCTCCCTCACTTCCGCCTCCAAGTCGGCGCTCTCCTCGAGAACCCTCGTGAAATCCCTTCCCGCTCCCTGCCGCTGCTCCTCGAGCCTAATAATGAGACTCCCGTCCCCATCCTTCATCGGGACTTCATTGGAGCTCGCGCGGAACTTCTATCTAAGATGATGTAACAGCACGATACCAATGTATTCCATATTCATGTGTATGGATGTGATGAAGCCGCGATACGCAAGGGAGATTCACGATAACTTCTCTAGGAATCGCGCCAGAAATCGAATGAGGAATTCGATTGCGGAAACTTCCACGCTTCCAACTACGAAACGACGGAAGCTTGTTATGGGATCCGTTGCTTCGGATTTCTGAAGCTCCCCGAAACTACTAGCGGGGCTGTGGATAAACTTTCTTGCGGTGTGAGGGTTTTCGAGATGATTTCTTCAATGTTGCGCACGGAAGATCTAAATTCGGATTCGGCTCGTTGGCCGTGTGGCATAAACCAACGCCTCGGGTACCACGCCAAGCTAGCAATCGCGGCTTTGATCCCCGGTTGACAACAAAAATTCCTTATGTGGTAAAAAGAGGATTTAATTTGTATCAGAATTAAATCTGAACCATCTTAAGAACCAAGCCCACCGCCCGCAATGGGATTTGCGAGGCTATAGGGAGTGTCACTGAAGCAATACCGAAAGGTGATCCCGGGACACTTCTGAGGGCTGGCTGAGAGGTTCAGGCGGAGAACAATGATCTAAATTCGGTGCGCGCATGCGCTCGCTGTTCTGAGCCCACAGGTTTGCGAATAAGAGAGCATGGTGATGCAAAACCTGCAGTCTCCAACCTGGGTATTGACGAGTCGCTTTTGGATGGTTCGTACCGGCCGCAGCCGTCCCAGGTGGCCTGTGGAAATTGCACTTATTGAGAGCGCTGGCTCTCCCGTGCCGTTTGTTTGAACGGCGAGTAAGTTACTGAACGTGCAATGTTCCGCCCTGCGGCGCTGCCACGCAGCTAACCGCCGTGCACCCTGGGAGCGACTTGACCATTTTTATTCTCATTCACATATCGAATAGCCGTACTGCTGACGGGCCCTTTACCTAGATACAGAGATGCAGGTAGCGCCCTGGCGCTACACTCTCAGAATTCTAGGTGAAATGGAGCGATCCTGTGTTTCCAACCGGTGCGCTTGTGGCGCCCCGCGGTGGCCTACGGCCGAACTACCGGAATCGCTTCCACGAAAGTGTCGAGACTCTGGGGTCCGACCACCTTTCGTGACACTCCCGCCGAACCGGGCTCCGGTTCTGATTCTAATTAGACAATTCATTTACACACTTGTTGTACCTACTCCAATGTTGCTTCGGCGAGACTGGAGCCACTCGTCTCCAGCAACCGGAGAGTTTCGCGCTACATGAGACATTGAGCACACTTGATCTGCACATCCGAAACTCCGAAGAAAGCCTGCCATGCCATTTGACACCGTAATCCCGATATCTTCTCATGCAAAGACCAAGGAACATGATTGGATGATCATGGACGAATCACACTCCGGAACCGCACTGGCGGTGACTTTTACTCCACCCCCAATGTGCTCTAGACAATAAAACCCGTCAAAGCAACTTCCACTTGTTCTCTGTTTCTCGACGTTGAAGCACGTGCCTCACCCCGCGATTTCTCCTGGAAGTTTCCTTCAACTCTATCATCCACCGCACCGTAAGTTGTGACCCCGACTGTGATTCCCGTACTATGCCGCTTAGTTCTGACCCTGCCGAGATTCTTCCATGCTCCTGTTTCCAGGTCAACATGGCCAACGCCTTCAATCATACCCACGAGCGCATTGGCCGCCAGGGCATGCACTTGGAGTACGCTTGCACTCCCCGCGGATTCCTTGATCTGATGTGGCGTATCACGTGCCCTGGCTTTGAGGCTCTGGGCGACGCCGCCCGGGGGCAATATCTGGATTACTACCTTGCCGCAGCCAGCCCGGCCGCCCTGCGCACTCTTTCCGCCAGTGCGGAAGGGTGCCGGCGCGCCGGCTGCCCCCGTGCACTCTCACGTTTGGCCACGGCGCTGATTGACGCCAACTGGCTTTTACCACTCACCGCGCCCGCTTTGAGTCCACTGCCGATACCCCTGCCGCCGCAGTCCCTGGGTGCCATGCCGCCCTTGCCACGCGCTTGCAAGCGAACCGTCCGCCCCCCGCTGCCGGCACCATCGCCAGCTCCGACCAAGCCGCCGCCGCCGCCAACTTTGACTACGCCGCCGCCAACTTTGACTACACCGCCGCCGCCGCCAACCCTGACCACGCCGCCGCCGCCGCCAACTTTGACTACGCCGCCGCCGCCGCCAACCCTGACCACGCCGCCGCCGCCGCCGCCCAGGCGGCCGCGTCGGCCGCCAGACTGGCCCGGGAGATCGCTGATTGGAACGACGAGGACCCCCCGCCCGAGATAGTGGGCTCCTGTGTTTGGAGGGATGAATAATAAATACGATGTACATAGACCCCCCCCCCGGATTGGTCTGACTCCTGTTCTTTAATTTACGGCTGGCGCCACATCTATCTTGTAGAGTAGCTGGATGGGTCTTTTCAGGAATTTCCCCGTCGGTAGTCGCACGATCACGGTTCTGACGCGTCCGTCTGAGCCTCCCTCCCCGCGGCAAACAGAATGCACGCGGGCCATGGGCCAGTACGCTCGTGACGCCGCTGGATCATCTAGGAGCACTATATCGCCCTCTTTCAATGATCTACTTTCTACCGGTAGCCTTGCTAAATTGGATTTCAGCTGAACCAAGTACTCTTTGCGATATCTTGCCCAAAACGCGTTCATGATGTTCTGCTGATATTTCCATCTTTCCGATAATATGATTGGTGTGGCTAACTCCGACGTGTTTATCACGTTCGTTAGATCTGGCAGCGCTGGCTGCACTTGGTTCCCGTATAACAAATCTGACGGCCTTAACGGTAGCAGCTCATCGGGATTCGTGCTGACGCACGTTAACGGCCTGTCGTTCACTATTTTCTCGATGTCCGTGAGAATCGTTTCTAGTTCCCTAAACGTGGGAATGTTCCTCCCCAGGATTTTCCTCAACGGGCGTTTAATCGTCCCTATTAGCCTTTCCGTGAAACCATTCCTCCACGGCGCCCTCTCCGTCGAGTGAAACCAACTGAGCGAATTCTTTGCTAGAAAACTCTGCGTTTCCGCCGCTCTTGACAAATCGAACATGGCTTTCACTTCTTTCGCCGCCCGTCGGAACGCAGCGGCGTTGTCCGAATAAAAAGCTTTAACCGTGGGGTTCCTGTTGTAGAACCGCCGCATGGCCATCAAGAATTCATACGTGGATAAATTCTCGACCAGTTCTATCCTTACTGCCCTCGCTACTGGACATACGAAAATCATTGCATACGCTGGAACCTTTCTCCCAGCGGAATTCCTGACCGTGAGTGGTCCCGCCGCGTCAACACCTGTTGTGTGAAACGCTGGTGCTGTGGCCACTCTGAACCCAGGCAAGTCCGGCATCTCTTCGGCCGCTGGTCGCGCCTTGAAACGATCGCATGTGCGACACGCCACCAGCGCCTTGCTAGCGGCACGACGTGCTCTTAACACGAGAAACCTCCTCCTTAACCGCTGTAGAATCCCTTGCACCGCGCCGGCGTGCAGACATAGTTGCTCATGCGTCCACCGAATGTATGCCGCTACCACCTCGTTCTCTCCTGGAAGAATCACTGGATTCTTGATGTCGAACGTGACATCTTTGAGATTACTCAACCTCGACCGACACCTGATGAGCCCGTCCGCATCCAGGAATGGACTGAACTGGAAAATCTCGCTCTTTTTCGACAGCTCCTTGAGCCCCTGGCTGAGTTCTGCCCCGAAATGCTGCTGTTGCACCCGTTTGAACACCTCCCGTTCCGTAGCTTGCCATTCTGGCGCCGTGACTGTCTGTAGCCACTGTGGTTTGAGAACCCTCTTATACCGTCTCCATCGAAAGATGTACGCCAAAACTCTCATCGACTTCGCCCAAGAAGAGCCCAACGGTATATTCAGCATTCCTACGCTCGCCGTGGTTGCTCCAACGAAACACTGCGACCTTTTCTCGCTCGCGACCTCCCGTTCTAGCTCGTCTGGGTTTAAGGAATGACTCCGAGGCATACCCATAGTTCCCAACCAACTCGGTCCCGACAACCAGAACTTTCTGAGTTCCGCCGTATCTAGCGCTGAGAATCTCGAAACAAGATCTGCCGGGTTGTCCGCTGTTCTGACGTATCTCCATTGCCGTGCTTCCGAACTACTCTGGATTTCTCTGATGCGGTTCTCCACAAAGCTCTCCCACCGCTCCGGTCGATCTCTAATCCAAGCTAGGACACATGCGTTGTCGCACCAGAAATTCACCGATACAAAGGGAACGTTCACCGCCTCGCCAATTTTCTTCGCGATCCTCGTGGCAACAATGGCACCCAACAGCTCCAGTCTATGGATGGACCATTCCCCCTTCAACGGTGCTACTCTGCCCTTCGCCATTATGAAAGCTACCTTCACGTTACCCGGCTCGCCGATATCTCTCGCATATGCTACGCAACCATAACCCAACAAACTGGCATCGCAAAATACATGCAGTTCTTGCGCGCTGGCGCACGTCTGCCCAACCATCTTCCCGAAATTCCGCTCGACGCGGACATCTTTCACGTGCATTAAGCGACCCGTGGTTTCCAAATATTCCGCCTTATCTGCCTCGTCTAGCGGTGCGTCCCAATCTAGTTTTTTCTGCCAGTACTTCTGGAGCAGCCTCTTGAATCCTAGCATTATTGGCGCGACAAGACCGATTGGATCGAAAACTTGACTAGCGCCCTTCAGCAAAGCTCTCTTCGATGGAGAACCCGCCTTGAAAAACTCGATTGTCTTAGTCGCGTCAATATGCAGCGAATCCGCTCTTTGATTCCATCGGACGCCCAGAAATTTGAAATTCTCGTCTTGGAACGTGACGGTCGCATCCGGATATTTTGCTGTGATGAATTCCCCGAGTTCCGCTGAATTCGTTGACCACTTCTTGAGCGGAAAACATCCCGCAGCAAACGACTCATTCAGGACTTCCACCACTTTTTGTCCCTGTTGGACATTTTCCGCGCCTGCCAATAGATCGTCGACGTAGAAATATTTCTTTACGAATTCAAGGAGTGTTCGATGCTCCGGTCTCCGCGCGATCGTGTGCTCTAGATGCAATCGGATCCCCGCGCAGTGTTGGAATGGTGCCGAGATCAAGCCGAATGACAACCGACACGATCGCATTTCTCGAAACTTGGCTCTCGGATTCTTGCTGATTCCTAACGGCCACAGAAACCTCAAAAACTTCCTATGTTCCGGCGTGATTTTGAATTGTAGATATGCCCTTTCTATATCTGCCGTTATGACTATTGGCAACTGACGAAACTGTAACACCACCGCAATCAACTCCCTAATGAGATTTTCACCCTGGAACAATACATCATTCAGGCCTGCCGCATTTCGTGACCGCGCACTGGCGTCGTTCACTACTCTGACTTTCATCTTCGAAGTGGCTGTCGCCTGCTTCTTGATTACTGCTAGTAATGGCAGATAATGAGACTGCTCTCCGGGCCTGGGAGGATCCGTGAGTTCTATGAACTCCTGCTCGAGCAAATCTTGCATTTCTGCATCCACCGCCTCGAGCAGCTGTGGGTTTTTCCTTGCTTGAACGAGGAAACTCCTCAGACGCCGCTCTGTGAGATCCCGATTGTCTCCCAAGGTTTGAATGTTCGGCTTGAACGGCAGCTGAATGACGTACCTCCCGTCTGGGTCTCTCGTCGTCGTTGATTCAAAGAACCGCCTAATCTCCTCGTCCGGTGCTTCGTCGTTCTCCTTGAAGTATGGCTCGATGCCCATGACTTCCGTGTCCCAGAGAAACGAAATGTCCTCCGGTTCGTACTTTGCGCGTACCGCAACCGCCAGTGAAACCGCCGTTTCACTCCTAGGTTCCTTCCCTCCAGACCAAGCTTCCCTCTTTTGCCTGATAACCGACAATAAAGGCGAGTTTGCCTGTGTCTCTTGGTGTTGTCCGGTTCCACATAGAAAGTAACCGAACAGCGTTTCAAACGCCACGAAACCCCCGACTTTTTTTATGGACTGCCCCACGATAGGATACAAATAATCAACCCCTATGAGAATGTTGATCTCGCTCGACCATTGTCCTTCGTTCCTATCAGCTATTGGGCCCAGGTTCCCTACACACCCTGCCTCCGGCAAACAACCTTCTACCACATTCGGCAGCGCAGTGGCGTGTATGACCAAATGTTTATCCGAGAATCGACTCTTTAACGTGATCTCGACAATTCTTCCCTTGCATTTCTTGGGCTCTGCTTGGCCAGCTGCCTGTAGGAAGAAACTATCCGTGCCCACCGACTTCGCTTTGATAGCGTCCGCGAACCGATTTGAAATAAGCGTCTTCTGCGACCCCGTGTCCAGGACGATCCTCCCGACTGCCTCGCAGTGATCGCTTACCACCTCCACATACCCCGTGGGGAGCCGCCTTTCCGCAACATTCGTTATCCTTATGGAATTCACGCTAGCCCGCCCCGTGGATTGAGTCACAACCGGTGCCGACGCCGCGACCTCTGCGTTCGACTTACTGCACAGCAACTCGTGATGTCTACCCTTACATCTCGCACAAGGCTTGGCTTTGCACTTGTCGACCCGGTGATTACGGTTCAGGCATTTGTAGCAGGCATTCTTCGTCGTTGCACACTTCCTACGTTCCTCCTGAGACATTGGTTTCCTACACTTATTACTAGGATGCTGCTCAGAACAAAAAATACACGCCTGATCTGCGGATAGGTTAGTGGCATGGACTGCGAACGAGTGTTGGCTACTTACAGCCCCGGTTGCACCGGCAACACTGAACCTATTATTCTCTGTTCGCCGGAAAGAGTTGTTGCTTGAGACGCCGCCAAACCGACCTCCCTTCATATTCTTCGAAGGACCAGCCCCCTCCACTATGCCTCTCGACGATAGTTTCAGCCGTTCGACCTGTTTTTTCTCTTCAGACAAAAAAGCGACCAACGCCTCGAGCCTCGACTCTCTTTCCTCCTCTGGCTGAGCTCTATATGCTCTATCAAAGTCCCTCCGCAGATCATACGTTAGCGATTGCGTAATTAATGTGAAAGCGAACGCTGACATACCCTCGTAGCTGTTTCCCAACAAGACCAACGAATCGATGTTTTGTGCGAGGTCTTCAACGAAGTCTACAAACTTGCGGTTGGCCACCGCTTCCCGTTTGAAACTCCAGCCGCATAGGCTGATGACCGTGTTGACATGTTGTTCCTCGGCCAGGACGATGTCATCAAATCTGTCGTAGAGGGAGTTCCTCGCGTCTTCGTAATTCTCCGCCGTAATGTCGCGGCCTCCTAGGCACCTCGCTGCTCTGCCTGACAACGTCTTCAGCATGAGCTCAAATTTTTCCAGCGGGTCCATCGCCGTCGAGTCCACGTGCAGTACGAATGCGTTTTTCCATCTCCGGAACCTCGTGGGATCACCGTCGAATTTCGGAATCCTCTCTAAGATGTCCTTCCATGAGCTTCTTGGACCTGATGTCCTGTGCTCCAATGTCGAGTGGAGTCGTGACTCTCTCTCCATGACGCTATCATGCTGGATGGAATCGGATTCTCGCCGGGACCCCGCGCTGTCGGAAGTCCCTGGCTCCAAGCTTCTGATAAACGCCCCGATTTCGAACTTCGCATCGGCGATTTTCAGCTCGTAATCCATTGCCTTCGCGGCCTCCGCCTCCTGCACGTCGTCCGAGAACAACTTTGAGTCCACCACACGCTGCGTCGCTTTGGCCAGCCGCTGTTCCTGTTCGCTAAGCAGATTGGCTGCTTCCTTGGCGTTTGCCACTGCTTTTTCGCAGGATCCCTGTTCGATCACGTTTTTTGTTCGCGTAATCGATCGGGTAACCAAAGCTCTAGCCAACGACAGTTCCCTCTTCAGGCCATCCGTATTTCCGCCCAGGACCTCTCGTCCCGACAGCTCGACATCTGCTTTGTCCTCCATTGGCATCCTGCCACTATATTTCTTCAAGCGTCACTCAGAAAATTCTCCTTCAGGCGTGACCTTGTCCGACCTCGCTCGAGCGCTGGCTCTTGCGTGGATTCTTCTCTTGACCTTCTGACACCACTGATGCAAAACCTGCAGTCTCCAACCTGGGTATTGACGAGTCGCTTTTGGATGGTTCGTACCGGCCGCAGCCGTCCCAGGTGGCCTGTGGAAATTGCACTTATTGAGAGCGCTGGCTCTCCCGTGCCGTTTGTTTGAACGGCGAGTAAGTTACTGAACGTGCAATGTTCCGCCCTGCGGCGCTGCCACGCAGCTAACCGCCGTGCACCCTGGGAGCGACTTGACCATTTTTATTCTCATTCACATATCGAATAGCCGTACTGCTGACGGGCCCTTTACCTAGATACAGAGATGCAGGTAGCGCCCTGGCGCTACACTCTCAGAAGTCTAGGTGAAATGGAGCGATCCTGTGTTTCCAACCGGTGCGCTTGTGGCGCCCCGCGGTGGCCTACGGCCGAACTACCGGAATCGCTTCCACGAAAGTGTCGAGACTCTGGGGTCCGACCACCTTTCGTGACACATGGCTCTCGAGCTTCCCCTTCCAGACTTGTCAGGAGGATTGGAGTTATTTGACAGCGCGGACGTCATTCCGAACGCTCGTTTCGTGACTGATCAGACGAATTATCTCACAGACTGTGTGAGCGCGTTTCTCACACTGGCAGTCGCATCCTGATGCCCCTGCAGCCTTGACGCCCGGGGCGGACCACCCCACCGCCCCCCGCACGGTACGCTAGTGCCTTCAGGCTGCTGACCTGCTCAACCCTCGGGAACTGCTGCAAGAGGTCGCCCAAGCTTTCACCCTCGAACTTCCGACCCTCCTCGACAATGATCAGCTTCAACCTCCTCTGACTCCAAGGGTCGTCCCGCGTGAGTTTGACGCATCTGAAGTCTTCCTCAGGCCGTTCGAGATCGAGGAGCTCGAGACGACCCTCAACGCCCTCAGCACCTGCGAGTCTGTGCTTTAGCTCTTTCGTCAACTCCGCCCCACTCCTGAATGAGGCGGAGTGAAATGAAGAATACGTGACCAGAGGGGCCACGAATTCTTCTCCTTTGCGACGCTTCTCCGACGCTGACTACTTTACAAAACTTGGAGGGGTGATTCCGCATCCAATCTGACCATACTTGTCCAAATCTGGAGGGGCGATTCCGGGACCAATCTCACCATACTTTTCAAAACCATGATGCTGACCCAGTGAAGAGAAAAAAGTGCCTCGATGCCGGGGAACGCTGTCTACGCGCGCGCAGCGCAGCCGACTCTAGTCGGCCAAAGGCCGGCTGGTATAGGATACAACGTAACGTTGATCACGGCAACGGCAACGGAACCGGATGAACCAGGCCAAGATACGGCGTCAGGAGCCTGAATCGCGAAGTTTCCTGATGCACATCGACCGGAGGTCCAAGGAGCTTCGAGAGAGAGAGACCTGCTGATCGACGAACACACCATAAATGACATACTCACAGAAGCATTTTTGGAGGCGCTCCCTCGGATTCCTCCACATGTCTGCAGAAAGGAACCTCCATAACGGTGGATGGAAAAGGTTTCATTCCTCAGAAAGGGAGCGCATCAAAGCAAGAAGAAGCTCCACACGATACAGAAGTACCACCACCGCAGCGCCTGAAATAACAGAGACACAACAGAGGAGCTAATGCGAGGCAGAGCGGAAGTTCCACATAGGTATCCTAAGTGCGAAGAGGGCAAGTGGCGTGAGCTCGTCGACACGCTACGAGAGGACATTTGGGGGCTTCCTTACAAGATTGTTCGCGAAAAGCTTGGACAGAAACGGCTGAATACTCCCACGGAAAAGATCCACGCAGCCGTCAACCAGCTGTTCCCGAAAGGATGTCTTCTCGACAGAGAACAGTTCAACACTGGGCAAGTAAGAATCGCGGTCCCAGAACCGCAAGTGAGAACCGCGAAGAACCGCGACCAACGGGCGAAATGATAAGCGCTCGCTCAGAATTCGTCGCTCGATCGGTCGATGATGAGTCACGAGTCGGCAGTGGACTGTTTTCGTTCAATCCGTACTGTGTCCTCAAATTTTCGCTCAAAGCGCTCGTCGATCTTTCTGTCTTCAATTCCTGAGTTTCGGGATACGAAAACAGTTACTCACTGGGTTTGGAACTCCGAACGCGAATGCAGCTACGGTCAGAGCTATATTTTTCGTTTCCCCCGGCTGCTGGGAGCCAGTTATCTTTTTTTGTTTTCCGGCTGAACCTCTCAGCCAGCCCTCAGAAGTGTCCCGGAATCACCTTTCGGTATTGCTTCAGAAACACTCCCTATCGCCTCGCAAATCCCATTGCGGGCGGTGGGCTTGGGTCTTAAGATGGTTCAGATTCAATTCTGATATAAATTGAATCCTCTTTTTACCACTCAAGAAATTTGTTGTCCCGGCCGGGGATCGAACCCGCGATTGCTAGCTTAGCGTGGCACCCAAGGCGTTGGTTTATGCCACACGGCCAACGAGCCGGTTGGGAGCCAGTTATCTAGAGCATCCAATCGTGCGAAAACGTGTGAACCGTCTCGAACATTCTAGCTCCATTTAGATTCCCACGCTGGAACAGACTGCATTTGGCTTGTAAGTCACGTTACAAAAACCATTTCCAGACCAAACTTTTTGGGTGCACCAATTCAGCAAAACCACTCATCGTTGCGTCACGTAGAGTGGGAAAGATTCCTCGTGATAGAAAACGGGATTCTCCCGGACAGAACCGGATCACAAGAGCGAGCTCAGAAAGATATTTTTGACGATTCGTGCAACGATCCGTACAATGCGACTTGCGTAGCGTGACGGTGCGACGTGAGTCGACGCAGAGAGCATGGTGATTTGAAAATTTGGCGCTCTCGTTCCTTCGACGCATGGCCCTGGTGTGCAATGGAATAGCATCGCTATTGTGGCAAGCTTCTCAGGGAGTGGGTGTCTGCCTGGTGGTGGCTTCAAATGATACTTCTGAAAGGATCTGGGGGATAACTGGGGGTTTCGTGTCCAAAGTCACGGATTTTGATGATATTCACGGAGGATGATCCTTAGGCCGAGCTGAGCTCTCCGCGCTATATTCAGCCCTCGCGGACTTCTCGTTTTCTTAAAACGAGATAAAAAAAACTAAAAATGGTGATTCCTCGAGAACCATTGATGCTACTGCGACGAGTTTTTTTTTCTGGAAAGCTCTCGACGAGGGCCCTCCTCTGACATATCGAAATCAGATCGAAATTCAGACGGCTTCTTCCATGACTTTGTGCTCGGAAGTAGCCTTTCCCGTGATCGCGCCACCCTGTAATATGTCTCAAAATGTAGCTCTTTGGCCCCCCTGCACACTCCGAAAGTATCACCGAAATCGGAGGGGTACTTCATACTTGAATCGGTAAAAGTAACATGTCGACCACACTCGTGAGCACTCGTGGAATTCTCCGGAGACTCTCGTGGACACTCCTGAATGGTCGCCTGGAAACTCGTGGATACTCTCCGACCTCGGAATCACCTACCAAGACCCCTAAAAGTAGGTTCAGATCGATCCCAGAATCACTTCGATAGACCACCAAAAGTATGGTCATATCGATCCCGGAATCACCTCCATGGACCCCAAAAGTATGGTGATATCGATCCCGGAATCACCTCCATGGACCCCAAAAGTATGGTCAGATCGATCCCGGAATCACCTCCATGGACCCCAAAAGTATGGTCAGATCGACCTAGGGATCACCTCCATAGACCCTCAAAAGTATGGTCAGATCGACCTAGGAATCACCTCCATAGACCCCCAGAAATGTGGTCAGATCGGATTCGAATCATGCCACTCTCTGGTCGGAAGGGCCTCGAAATCACTCCTCCATACTCAGGGAAGGATGGTCAGAAGGGCCTCGGAATCACCACTCTTCCGCCACCTAACTGAGCGAGAACGCGAGAGTTCGAGCACATCATGGGCATCGAATAGCCTCTGAAGAAATCGTCGCCTCGGGGAATCGAGCCAGCAATCGTTGGATCTCTCTTGTGCCACAGCAACTTCAGCCTTCGTATTTGAAATGATGATTTCCCGAAAAACCTGCATCCCTGTCCATGAAGAATCTAGAAAGAGGAACGGGAAAGATCAGGAAATATCGTGTGGATAGAAACGACTGAGCGCCGATTGATGACAGCAGTCGAAAATATTTCAGACTAAAGACAGCAAAAGCTTTACTGCGAAGTTTTCATTCATCAGCATCATCGTTGCTAAATACCTGGCATAAGACAGATAGTAAATGGCCGCGGTCACATGACAGCTTCCCTGAGTATGGAGGAGTGATTCCGGGACCCTCCTGACCATACTTCCCTGAGTATGGAGGAGTGACTCCGGGACCCTCCTGACCATAATTCCCTGAGTATGGAGGAGTGATTCCGGGATCAATCTGACCATACTTCCCTGATTATGAAGACGTGATTCCGGGACCCTCCTGACCATACTTCCCTGAGTATGGAGGAGTGATTCCGGGATCAATCTGACCATACTTCCCTGATTATGAAGGAGTGATTTCGGGACCCTCCTGACCATACTTCCCTGAGTATGGAGGAGTGATTCCGGGACCCTCCTGACCATACTTCCCTGAGTATGGAGGAGTGGTTCCGGGACCCTCCTGACCATACTTTCCTGAGTATGGAGGTGTGACTCCGAGGCCCGAGGGTCTTTGGAGATGATTCCGGGATCGATCTGACCATATTCTTGAGGGTCTATGGAGGTGATTCCTAGGTCGATCTGACCGTACTTTTGAGGGTCTATGGAGGTGATCCCTAGGTCGATCTGACCATACTTTTGGGGTCCATGGAGGTGATTCCGGGATCGATCTGACCATACTTTTGGGGTCTATGGAGGTGATTCCCAGGTCGACCTGACCATACTTTTGAGGGTCAGTTGAAGTGATTCTGGGATCGATCTGAACATACTTTTTAGGGTCTTGGTAGGTGATTCCGAGGTCGGAGAGTATCCACGAGTGTCCAGGCGACCATTCAGGAGTGCCCACGAGAGTCTCCGGAGAATTCCACGAGAGCTTACGAGTCTGGTCGACATGTTACTTTTACCGATTTACGTATGAAGTACCACTCCGATCTCGGTGATATTTTCGGAGTGTGCAGGGGGGCCAAAGAGCTACATTTTGAGACATATCACAGGGTGGCGCGACCACGGGAAAGGCTACTTCCGAGCACAAAGTCATGGGAGGAGCCGTCTGAATTTCGATCTGACTATTCGATATATATCGATCTGTTCTCGAGGAATTACCATTTTTAGTTTTTTTTAGCATTTTCTTTATCTCGTTTTAGGACAACGAGAAGTCCGCGAGGGCTGAATATAGCGCGGAGAGCTCAGCTCGGCCTAAGGATCATCCTCCGTAAATATCATCAAAATCCGTGACTTTGGACACGAAACCCCCAGACCCTTTCACAGAAAGGGTCTCGGCAGTTCTTCGGCACTTTTGGCCTTGGGTCAGGGATTCGAATGAGATATATTGTTGTGGTTACCCCATCCCAAGAGAACACTTTCTGCCCAGTCGGCGGGCTACTAGCTGCCTTGGCTTTTTTTTTATAGTATGAAACATCTTCTGGACCGATGAAAATCGAGCGAGATTTGGAAACTTAAAATGCTCATATCTCCGTTATATTAAGGAGTTCAGAGCTCATGAAGTGGGTTTTGGAAAGCTCGTGAATCCAGCTTTCTGATGCGTCCGTCAGAGTTTTTCCACGATCAATTTTAATACCTCAAAAATGACCATCTCCAAAGTGAATGTTTCTAACCCACTTCCTGGAGGTTGACCACTTTCTAGTTTGTGTCATATTATGCCCCCCTTCAGTGCGAGCACAATGCGATAGATAGATCAAAAAAATATTTGGGGGACCAAGGTGAAAAAACTAAAAAACTGTTGTTGGTCACCCTGGATCCATCGAGTTTCATGCTCAAACTCCAGAATATTTGATGGTGGAAGGCCCCGAGCCAGGGAAAATCATATTCTGAGCCGTGGAGTACACGGAATCAGCCGCTCAGACACCCAAAAGTTTGGTCAGATCGATCCCGGAATCACCTGTCCAGACCCCAAAAGTATGGTCAGATTGGCCCCGGAATCTCCTTCCAGCTTTTGAAAAGTATGGTCAGATCGGTCCCGGAATCACTCCCATATAGTCAGAAAAGTATGGTCAGATTGGCCCCGGACGATGATGCCCGGATCTCATGATGCATTATTTTCATGCGCGCATGTGGCGTGGACTGAAGCGCCACCGCTGCGCGGCCATTTCGTGCTAGTACACACAGTTCCGATTGCCCCAGCTTGAACTCTCGAACAGCGAATCAACGCCTCAAAACATGCCTAAGTTCGGAATCGCCAAGTGTGCAGTTTGTCATGTTCGCCTTGATAAGGGAGTGGGCAGAAGTAAGATCGTGCGAACGCCGGAAGAGGCCGCAAGATTCACTGACTACCACGGCACGCAGATATCTCTGGACGATTCCCTCTGCGGACGCTGCCGTATCTTACGAGGTAGCACCGGAGGATCTTCATCGAGTGAGGTTTTTGGAGCGCACAGAACTCACGACTCCAACAGATCAAGGCCACCGACCTAACCGACTTCCCGGGCCTGACGCGTGAGGATTTACTCCTGTTGACTTCAGGACCGTTTCAACTCAAGCTGGCATGCTCGTACTTGGCGGAACTCTTGACACCCGACAATAATGCCCTACTGAGGTTTGTCAAAGAAACACCCAATTTCGTTCGTCTAAAAATCAGGTCGCGCCATTGTGGACCCAGCAGCAGAAAAAACTACCATGTATTCATCGATTACGAACCAAACCTGCATCAACTCGACGGCATTCGGAGATACTGGTGTGACTGTCCTGATGGGCACGGACAGTGGGCTGCTGTTCGCATGTGGCCGCGTGCATCTACTACCTGTCTTTCGCCAGGCATGAGCCGCGAATTCGGCTGCCGGCACCAGAGCTAACGGATCTCTTCTTGCCATCTGGAGACGATACAGAGTCAGAAGACGAGGGAACCAACACTTGAGGAGCGAGAATAAACGAAACCGCTCGAGACCACCGAACGTGTTCTCTTTTTTTGCTCGAGGTCGATTTCTCCGAGAGTGTCTCGGCTCATAACATGATTCTTTCTTGCTTTGGGCCTGACACGGTCAGATTATTTTGGAGTTTGTTCGGGATCGACCAATCTGACCATACTTTTTACAAGTCTGGAGGGGTGATTCCGGGACCGATCTGACCATACTTTTCTGACTATGGGAGAGTGATTCCGGGACCGATCTGACCATACTTTTCAAAAGCTGGAAGGTGATTCCGGGGCCAATCTGACCATACTTTTGGGGTCTGGACAGGTGATTCCGGGATCGATCTGACCAAACTTTTGGGTGTCTGAGCGGCTGATTCCGTGTACTCCACGGCTCAGAATATGATTTTCCCTGGCTCGGGGCCTTCCACCATCAAATATTCTGGAGTTTGAGCATGAAACTCGATGGATCCAGGGTGACCAACGACAGTTTTTTAGTTTTTTCATCTTGGTCCCCCAAATATTTTTTGATCTATCTATCGCATTGTGCTCGCACTGAAGGGGGGCATAATATGACACAAACTATTATAGAAAGTGGTCAACCTCCAGGAAGTGTGTTAGAAACATTCACTTTGAAGATAGTCATTTTTAAGGTATTAAAATTGATCGTGGAAAAACTCTGACGGACGCATCAGAAAGCTGGATTCACGAGCTTTCCAAAACCCACTTTATGAGCTCTGAACTCCTTCAGATAACGGAGATAAGAGCATTTCAAGTTTCCAAATCTCGCTCGATTTTCATCGGTCCAGAAGATGTTTCATACTATAAAAAAAAAACCGAGGCAGCTAGTAGCCCGCCGACTGGGCAGAAAGTGTTCTCTTGGGATGGGGTATCCACAACAATATATCTCATTCGAATCCCTGACCCAAGGCCAAAAGTGCCGAGACCCTTTCGGCTCCCATTGTACCATTCGAGCTGAGGTCTACCAAGGCAGTGCACGGTGAAGGTTTTGGCTCGCTGATGAGGGCGCTAGACAAAAGCTTCTTCCGCGCGGCTTCTTGCGGTTCTGGAACCGCAGAATCTTGCGGTTCCTTCCGGTTCCAGAACCGCGGTTCGGAACCGCTGCGATGCCTATCCAACACTCAAGAAATGGAAATACCACCGGTCTTGGTGAGCGAAGTCACCGCAGCCGCAGGAAGAATCGCGTCGAGCGAGGCCCCGGGCCCGGAAGGAATTCCGCCGGAGGTTACCAAGATTCTTTTCTCCCGTTGGCCTGGAATTGTGAGCAAGCTCGTGGAGAGCATCCTGCAGAGTGGAGTCTTCCCCCAGACATGGAAGACTGAAAAACTCTACCTTATCCCAAAGCCGGGGAAGGAGGACGCTCTTCGACCGATTTGCCTCCTAAACACCTTGGCAAAGGGAACGGAAATCGTTATCAACCGGAGACTACAGCGAGAAGAGGAGGCTGGAGAAGAGGACAGGCTGTCTGAGAACCACATCGGCTTCAGACAGGGGGTTCGACCATGTCAGCAATCGAAAAGGTTATGGCAGCCGTCCTGTCTCATGCCGTAGATGTCTCATCATACTGCTGGACGTCACGAACGCCTTTAACTCCATAGAGTAGAGCGTGATTCTCGACAGCCTGAGGAGGAGAGGAGTTTCACCGTACCTTCGAAGAATAATTGGCTCTTACCTGCAGACACGCTGCGTGGTCGATGAGGAGAGAACGAAGCACCAGATGTCCGCCGGGGTCCCCCAGGGCTCGGTGCTCGGGACCACTGTTTGGAACATCGGATACGACGACGTACTTCGCATACGACTGCATCAACGTTAGCCTCGGCGGACGACTTGGCCCTCATAACGGTCGTCAGGTCGATCCAAGAACTCGACGAGATACTACGAGACGCATTGGACAGCTCAAGGGAAGGAAGGAAAGAGTCCCGCGGGTCCAGTTCGAGGGACACCCGGTCACCATGGGTCGTTCAGCGAGACACTTGGAAGTGAGGATCTAATGGGAGGCAACGGACGTGGAACACGTTGAGCATGTAACACAGCGCGCGACGAAAGTCGCAATGGACATCGCGAAAATACTGCCCCGCACCCACGGAGCCACAGAGGCTCAGGGGCGAGTCCAGGCCACTGTGGCACAATCGATCGCTTTGTACGCAGCACCTGCATGGGCGCCCATGGCACTCAGATTACAGAAGAACAGGGGCATGCTCGAAAAGGCACAGAGGCTAACCCGCAGCTACCGCACCGTCTCTACCGCAGCAGTCTTAGTCCTGGCAAGGACACTCCCATGGCCGATCCTTGCAGAGGAGGGAACTGAACTGTACAGGGCTTCAATAATCAGAGACCAGCCATATGACTCAGGCACCGATGACCGCTTGCTCCACAGCTTGTACAGAAAGCTCCTGCTGCTTTACAACCCTTGCCTATGTGGCCGTTGCCTCCGCATCGGTAGCACTTCCTCTCTTTCGTTTCTCCTACTGAGCAGGTGTTGGATTCATACCCCACTTTCTGACACCTGTAGCGGATGAAGACATCGTACAATTATTTCACGCGGCAGAGTTGCCATCCGATCTTGATCCTTCCCATCTGAAGCATACTTTCAGCGTCGGATTCGGATAGTCAGACCAAGGCTGTTCTTTTCCTTGATTTTGTTCCTCTTATCTGTTCCACTCGAACGTACGTTTCCTGTTGTCTTCCCAATGCGTTTCTGACTTCTTTATAGATCTCAGACTCGTCAGTGACCGTGTCCATGCGAGGCACTATGATGGTGGAGTTCAGCCCAGAGCCGTGCGCCGCGCCGTAGATCCGCCGGCGGGCGGCGTCGCCGAGGGTGGGATGGCCCCGCCAGTCGGCGGCGGAGCGCCGGCGCCTGACCTCGTGATTGAGTGCCACAAGTAGGGGCTCGCAAGAATACGCGAGTCCGAGTTCGCGACCCCTGGCCACAAAGCTCGTATCATGGTCCCAGTAACAGAGCGCAGTTAGACATGCACGAGAAGCTTCGATCAGCGGACTACGCCAACGAATCGGCTCTGTCTGTTGGCATGATGCGGCGTTATTTCCGCACGAACGTGAACCGGAGTCGAACCGGACCATTGGAGGTCGTCAGCGATCGCGTGCTTTCTTTGCGTATCGTTGGAAAGATCGGTTATGCCTCAAATTGGATCCAAGCGGCTTTCAATCGATGCCTCCGACTGTCTCGAAGGCTTGAGAATAGAATACACCCAGATACTTGACGATCCAAGTTTCGCTTCGAATTACAGTTCATCTTTCCCGTTGCGGAAAATTGAAAAAATGTGAAGCTCCCACTGGCTCATTCTAAGTCTGCGAGTGCATGAATCATACTACATCGTTGAGTATGATATGAAAATTGTGACTGCCCTATCAAGATGTTTCGAGTATTGAATCTGGAATTGATATAGTGCACGTTGAGCCTGAACTACTCTAGAGGACAGGAGGAATTGAGAGATGACCTTTGTGAGTTATTTCGCTGACGGACAGGCACTCCTCGCGACGAACAGGTTGGATCCCAGAAGCCATGGGTAAGAACCTGGGAAGTGGCGATCGTCCCCGCCGCCTTTTTTTCCGTCCGCCGCCGCCGCCGTCGAAACCCCCACGGCCCACAGCTCTGGGTCAGCCGCGTTCTCGCGCTCATTTTGAGCTCATCAGAGATGTATTTGGCTAGCCTCTCCTGTCCTCCACTTTTCCTCCCCCGAATCTAGATCCTGAGACATCCTCCTGTTTGGCGCACGCCTCGGACGTCAACTTCAAGAGCTTTGGACGTTTCCATGTCGATATTGCTGCGGAGGTTTTTGAGGACATCGGCAAAGCTTGTTTCTCCTGTTTCGACGAGGATTATTCTTTCGTTCCGTCTCGAGGACTTCTCGCTGTCTGTTTGTCTCTTGTCTGCTGACCTCTTGGCGGGATCTCGCAGTGACTTGAGCGAGAGCTCTGCTTCGCCTTCAGTGCCATTGACGATCCAACATGCCTCCGCGAGTTACCTAATTAGTTCGTGGTCGGAGTTACACGGTATCTTTATCAGGACCTTTTCTTCGCCTCTATGACAGCTCATTTTCACCTGCTCTGCCACCCTCTGAAGTATTTCTGCGATGTCTATCGGTATAGTGGCGCTCTTGATCTTCCCCACGATGAGGGTTCTCTTCTCTTCTCAGACTTGTGAGGCACCTGCTCTAAGGAGCGTAGGCGACCGCAGTGAAGGTGGAGAGTCGACTTCACCGTCCTCCAGGCTGTGGATTTCCTTGACCGCGCTGTTTGTTCCGCATTTGCGTTTCGCACATATCTCACAGGGTTTCGTCTCAGCTTGTATCGGGAGCGTCACACTCTCGAGCCTCGTTGCTCCCCTGATGACTTCTTGGGTGATCTTCTTGACTACTTTTGCGGTGTTATGGACTCCGCTCTCATATAATTCTTCAGTTTTCTTCTTGATTAAACTATTGACTTCTCCAGCACTTCTTTCTTCTGAGTCGCAGGTTTGTGCTTCCTTCTCGGGCTCTTCCCCATCTGTAAAAGGAGTGTCCTTGCGCATCTTGCTACTCCTGGATTCACTCTCCGATGTAGGCCTTTCTACCCTTAGGGTTGCTTCTGGGTGCAATCGGATTGGGCGTGTAGGCTCTTGCATCTTGTCCTTGTTAGCCTTTGCGGGTCCAACGGCGTCTGGGTTTGCCTCTGTGGCGTTTTCTGTTCCTTCTTTTACCACCACTTCGTCTTTCGTCTCCGTGTCCGAGGGGTTCTTGTCTGCCGTGCGCTTCATCTCCTCTTCATCGCCCTCCTCCCCGCCTTGAGAGCTCTTGCGAGGCGTTTTCGGCAAACCCATCTCCGAGATTCAACCTCCGAGTCTCCTCGATGTGTTCTGATATGGTCTGGAATCTCTGCGTCGTCTCCCTATACAGGTATCGCTATTCGGAGTTTGACCTCAACGTGATCTTGTCTTAAATGACGCCCTTAATTTGGTCCTCACTTGTTCTCGACCTGTCGGACTCGCCCAGAGGCCTCCCGGCACCGAAGTATGTGAGCACGCGAGGGACAGAAAAGCTGACAAAACGCTTGGTTTGTTGACGTAGTGCATCGAGTCGCGTGCCGAAGACAACTCGAGAGTGTATACACCACTCTAGCGCCACGGAGTATCTGCTCTGAGTTAAGCTAGCTACACGTGATTAACCACACGTGGGTGCGGCCGCGGAGATTCTTCAAGAGGCGGTACGGAAACACCTTCCACAGCGATCCAATTGTCTCAGGGTCTCGGGAGGCTGGGTCAGGTCACTATCGCATCTCGAAAAGGAATGTTCACTTTTCTAACAGAACGAACATTGTCTTGCGCGATGGTCAGCGCGAATCAAGAGAGGGTCACACCGTTCACTGCCAACACCGAGATGTGGCTCTGCAGAGTCGTAACCAAACGACTGATGGCGGCGTAGTCGTATGGTGTAGAGTCTAGACACGTTGGGTAGCTTTCGGAGCTCACTGATCACTTCAGTCCCCTCAGAGTTCACTCAAGTTATTCATCTCAAGCAGCGAGTATACTAATTTGTTATTGGAGTCCGTCAGCTCTATGGCCTCCAGAATTATGAGAGAACGACTTCAACTCCGAACGAACCGATGTGTCGGAAATACTGGGGTTCCAGACGTTTTCTGACGAGTCCCTCCCTCCACGATCATTGGGTTGAACTCACGAATCGTCAAAGCATGCCCACTAGTGCAGCCATGGCATCCGCTTAGCCGTCGGCAGGAAAAACTGGATTTTCGGTGTGCAGTTCTTGGAACCTCGCCAACTCGCTCCTAATCGAGTTTGCGGTCATGGTACGGAGTCTGTTGAGCGATTACAGCCCGTTTTTCCTGTGCCTTTCGTCATCTTCATTTTCCAGACTGGGAAGCACGTCCTACACAATAGGCATCCTGTCCGTCGAAGATCGCGAGATTCTGGTTTTCCGAGCTTACACTTGTATCCTGGTCACGGCACCAAACCGGGAGATACCGGCGGTGTCAATTTGACAAGCTAAGAACTTGAGAAGAAGACGGGGCGGTTTTTCCTGAAGAGACCAGCACGTATTCACTCATTTTGATATTATTCCTTTTCGCGCGTCGCTTCGCCACGCAGGCGCTCCTCTGAGGCCGCTCCTTTCCAAAATCGAGATCAGAGAGCCCTGTAGAGGAATACTTGAAAGGTTCGTCTTCCATCAAGCGAAATCAGGATCACCTCAAATCGGACCTTTCGGGGCCGATATTTCCGCTTCGCATTCGGACCCGATTGAAATTCGGGGCTCAGAACTTTTGCATCGACCGAATACTTTCTTGCAAGCACTCTCGAATCCCGGTCTCGCAGTCCCGGTTTTGAATTTCACCGGCTCGCGGTCCCAGGGTGAACTCTGCGGTTACCCGCGAGCTTGCGGTCCCTGCTGCGGGCTTCGTGGAGCCCGCATCCAGAATCTTGACTATCTTCAATAGTTGGCAGATTTGGATGATGGTTATCTGGATAGAAAATGCCAGCCTCGGTCAAAACCTTTGTTTCGGTGCTTCATTGGTGCACGAGAATTCAGACAGCGGGTGACCCAGAAAGATGTCTCCATCAGAAACACACCAGTCCTCCCTTCCCGCCGCCAACAGCGAGAGAAAAGGAGCCAGCCCGAAAGCACCGGAAATCGTGAGGTGCCCATGAGCCCATGTGCGTCAAGTCAAAAGTGAGGGAGAGGATTAGAGACTGAGGCCCCTCAACCAGGGTTTTCAGCGAGCGTCGCAACTCTGGTTGGGCACTTGGGATCTCAACCCGATTTCGTTGGGCTACGATCCGATATGTCAATTTTTGAGCAGTTCGAATTTCATCCTTCCTCTCAGTTTCGGTCTAAATAATACGATTGCCTCCGTTGTCACCAAGATTTATTCCCAGGAAATGCTCAAAGAGAAATTAGCAAGTCAAGAGCATCGAAATTCACAGCCATGCCTCGATCGAACAGATGCTGAATTCAGAGCACCAACACACCCGGCATCTCCATATTAGTTGCAGTGCAGGAATGTCTCCGAAACATGTAGTTCCTCGTACGATGGAACTCAACCGAGCTCTCTGGGATACGGAGCCGTCGGGAGAACGGTTCATGCCGGAAACTAACAGAACTCATTATGATGATAATTCCAAAGTTGAATTTGCCTGACTCATAGAGTTCAGTCGTGCGTTTGTGGAATTCAGTGGATATTTAAGCTGTGTTCCGTAACCTCCAGCATCATACTTGAGGGAGAACGCTCGACGTTTCTCTGATACTCAGTTTGAGCTTTTGCTGGTCTCCGTCGAAGGCAGAGTTTCGATTTCGATGAGCAGATCCCCCTCCGATCTCATGGTGAACTCCCAAGAGAGTTGGACTTTGTCTTTGGGTGTGATACTTCTCCATTTGATGGCCCTGAGTAGGTAGATCAAGATGATCTGGAATTCCGGGAGAAAGGTTCAAGAAATGTGAGTAGCGCATTGCAAACGTGAAGATCTCAGGTCACAGGCGTCCTGTGAGACCTCCCGGGACAGAGCCTCGACCATTCAACCCAGGTCGTCATCGAGAAGAACGAAACTCGTTACTTCTGCTTTGCGTCGTCGTAGGTGGAGTTACCAGACCAACACAAGGGTTGGTAGAACGATCACTAACCTTCAGCTCCATGAGTGCGAACCTCTGCCCCATGCAATTCCGAGGACCGGCCGAGAACGGCACGTAGGCCATTGGATTGGCTTTATGGGGTGGGTTCTTCTCCAGAAACCGTTCAGGGTCAAACTTATCGGGATCAGGGAAGAACCGTGGATCGCGATGAAGATGGAATATCGAGATGAGCACTTGAACCCCAGCAGGAATGGTGTAGGTTTTTCCGTTTCCTGAAACAGAGAAATCTATAATCTGTTCATGCCGCTGAATGTTGCGTCAACTGACGACTGATACGCGTACTCTGTCAAATTGTTCTTTTCCGCTACGAAACAAGGAATTTATGCTCTCCATAAGACTGACAATGGAATACCTTCGACTTCGAGGTCCGCATCAAGGAATCTACCGACGAGAGGGATAGGGGAGTAAACCCTCATAGACTCCTGCATATGGAGAATAAATTTCACGTATGTTCATGATTCTTGCTGGCTATTCTGACTTACATCAGATACTTCGACTGTAGCTCCGGACACAAACAAGAAAGGCTAATAAAATCTCAGCAGTCTGCAGAACAAGCGAGGCGATTGCTTACCTTGAGCGCAGCCTCGAGATACTTCAACGAGCTTAAATGCTCCGCGGCCACAGTAGCGTTCGGATCATCTCCCACTCGCTCGAACACCTCCTCGCGACAACGCTCCTGAACCTCGGGATGGTGACCAAGGAGGTAAATCGTCCACGTCAAAGCAGCTGCCGTAGTGTCCTGACCCTGGACCGAGAAGCGCTTTGAATGCTAACACGTTTCAGTGACAGAAATCTGATCTTTATCGGAGTCCCATAACATTCAGATTGGACTCTGGAAACGGGTCTGAGATCCCTGACTACGAAGGATAATTCGACTCACAGCGAAGAGGGTTCCATCCAACGCGGATTGAATTAGCTCCTCCGTAATCAGCTTGGGATTCTGTTCACGCAAATCGAGTATGAGATCCAAGTAATTCCGGAATTTCTTCGGTTGAGAAGGGTCGTTGCTGTCCATTCCGGCCGCCTGTCTTTCTTCATGCTCCGTCATTTTCTCACGTATGATGCGACTGGAAAACAGCGAACAAGAGCTGATGCCTTCTCTGTTCTATGATTCCAATGTATGCTCTCGATATCTAGACTGATTGGAGGCTTGAGAATGCAAGTTGGGAAAGCTCACGCTGAAAGTCCACGCATTCTGTTTATAGCTCTCTTCATGATACTGCCGCTGCGAGTGAAGTTGTAATAGACAGCGTCGATCCACATCAGAGGGTTAAGCAGTCGCACCATGAGCTGTGTCTGCAATCTGGAAGCAAACCATCGCAATGTTCGGAAAACTAGCGAAAATGCCAACCAGAACTCGCTTTCATATCGCCTAGCGCCTGATCCGCTTGCATGGAACATCTCTATGCGCGGGATAATCCTGGACCGGCCGCGACATTTTCAGCTCGGAGCCCAGGTTTCGTCTTCAGAGGAATAGAGTGTTTGAAATCCGTGGATTGACGATGCAAACACGCTCTTCTTGCCCGCGATGTCCCGTCTCATCGAGACCCAGAATAGGAGGCGGAGCCCCGCGGCCGAACGCAGCTCTTGAGGTGGCGGAACTCCATCTCCGAGCCCTGAAGCAGCAGGCTCATCGCTTACTTACTCTGACAGGGCGGCTCCATAAAAATTATCGGTAGACATCGCATTCAGGTCGTGACCCATGGAGACTTCTGTGAAACGTTCGAAGAGTTAAGAACCAGAAAAAAACAGCGCTGCGCAGAAACCGTATTGCCGAAGAGTCCACCGAGAATGTCTGATTTTCGGCTCACCGGCTATTATATTTATCGTGCATCTCGACGTTTCTCGGAAGAGGCGGATCTCTCCTTCTGCAGAGCATTTTTTCAAATGCTGAACGAAGGCTGAGGCGTGCCTGTTGAAACATTCCATATAGTTTTCGAGCGCTTTGAAGTGTACGGCGGGGGTCGAAAATTTCCGCAGAAAACGCCACTGATTGCCGGCCCTGAAATATCGAAAATTACGTTCAATCATGCAGCTCTAGATCCTGAGAATCATTAGCTTGTTACAGCACGGGGAAATCTCGCTGGGTGCGTGGAGATCCCACTCACGTTGTCGCGATTGAGCCGGGAATGAATGCCTCCAAGAATTTGTATACCATCGGCTTGGCTATATTCACGGGGTCCTTTAATAGCGGTCCAGCACTCTCCACCGAGGTGAAGAACACCATAGGCGTGAAGCCGAAATATATTTTGGAGACTCCCACGTTTGGTTCAGCGTATTGTTGTACCATGTTGCAGATCATTTTCGCGGCTCCTGCAATCAAGTTTCACGGGTGCGTATCAAAACTCAGAGAATAACTGTTTGCTTTCCGAGCGAACAACTCCGCCATGGCGACCTCCTCGCAGAATCTGCGATTCTGATCCACAATCGAGGTCGAGAATCCATCGGCAATCGCTATTCTATGTGATAGCCTTTCGTAAGGATTATTTCTCTGCAATCTCATACGGGGAATCGGAAGCGGGTTGTATACAGAATAACTCAACGCGACTCCGGGACCCACCGCAGGTGATAGCCATGTCCTTTCGCATCCTCTTCCTCTTTCGAATTTGTCTCATAACGAACGATGGTGGGAACGTGTCGTCCGGCCCAGGAACGCTTCTGAGATACACGTATCTCCGGATCCATTCCACGAATATTTTCGATAGGAGCACGACGCATGTCGTCACCAGAATCGAAACGAGGTTTCGTTCGAGGAATACGAAAAGCACGCTGGCACGAGGATTGAGAGCCCGCACGAAGTCCATGGCACCTGAGTCACCACGAACAGTCCCACCGGCACGAACACACGAAGGCCGATTAGAACTGTGGAGGGATCTCTCCTGCTTTACCCAACGGCTTCAGATGCTCACCGCATGTGAGAGGCTCGCGTGTCCGCCAATCAATTTGTACGTTCATTTGAGGAAATTTTCCGCGTGATGGCGAGGATTCACCTGCCATCGAAAATTGTTTCTATGAACGCCAGCGCAAGTGAAACCAGTCCACTGGCTGGATTTGATCATTCCCCTGCGCTCAGCGCTCGTCGAACAACCAGAGTCAGTCAACGCACGATCTTTTCCAGAACAAAACGGATCTAGTCCTCGGGGTGCGATCTCAACATCCAAGAACTCCATAGAACTAGCACCTGATGAGGCACGTTAATTTGATTTTTTCATTCATTTCTGGTCCACTCGCGAGCGTGAGCTGCTTGTGAAAGTTCACAATCGAGAGATACAATACCAGCTTGACGGAGCGAATATCGTTTGAGCTCTCTCTTGAGAGTTTTAGAGATCCAGGGGGCCTGGATCCAGGGTAGCAGTTGGGCGTAGTTGGTTCTGTGCGGGGTCTCAGCAGGTCGAGAGCACATTGGCCACGGGCAGAGAGAAAGTATCGGATTTAGGCGTTCCAATGTGAGATTTGCTCCGAAAAACCTTTGGAGTCGGGGATTCCATGCGAGATTTTCTCCGAGCAACGAGCTCTATCGGACAGAGATACAGCAGTTTGGTCACACGACTTTGATGATGGAGGAGATCCCATAGTCGATCTACCTGGACGGAATTGAAGGAGATTTGTTTTTGACAGATTTGTCACTGACAGACATGGAATGCGAAAAACTTCGCATTCCATGGGGGGCTTCGTGGGGAGCTTCTCAAATGTTCTCGGCGGAGACATTGAATGCGAGAAACGCTCATTTTCATCAATGCAGCTCGATACGAACGGTCAGAGTTCCAGGAACAAGAGGAAATCCATAATGAATGAGTGCTTTCCAAAATGATTTCCCGGAATCGCCGGGATAGAATCGAATCCTCGCCAAATTCGCTGAGTTTGAATCACGTGCCAAACACCATCCCTTGATCATCGATTCCGCGTCGGGGAAATGTCTCCTTCCTTGTAAAATACCGAGCAGAGTGGTTTGATGGGTTGCTTTAATTTAACGATGGAATTCATACATGGCATTTCATCCGGTCAGGCAGAGAATGGCTCTGCCTCTATCCGGTATATTTCCGTCAGGGAGCCCTCTGTTTTCGGGAATTGCTTGAGCATGATCGTGGCACTGTTGCAATGTATGTTACATGGCTGTCATGTTCAACTGTGAAGGGAACGAATTTCGCCACTTCCTCTGTTCTGGAATCTCCCCCTCCTCTGGAGAATCTCGCTCCCCCTCTGGCTGACTCTCAGCTCAATCCTCGTCGGAAACATCGGATGAACCGTCTCCTTTATCCTCTCTCAGCAGCGTTCTCATTCAAATCTTCTGAGCTCCATGTTCTCCCCACCGAGAAGCTCCTCTGCTGGAAGCAGACATTATTTGAGCATGTCCGTAACCGCAAGGTGCAATCCGCGAGCGTGGCTTAGATGGTGCCAGGAGGATTTTGGAGCTACTGCGTCGCTGACTTATTTTCTGAGACGTCGGTTTCCGGTAGTGCCCGTATATTGAGCGGCACATCAGCTATACACACGGCGTTGGAGGGATATCGAGTGAATGAGTGCTTTACCGTGTCTTTCAGGAAATATGCCATCCCCTATTGATAAGCCATATCTCGATTTTCGTACACTCCGTCTATATTAGCCGTACCCCGAATATGAGCCGTACCTGGAACTCATCTCAGCGTGGGGCCCGCGCGAGAGAAATGTCGGGATGCGGTCAAGTTCCAGAATTTGTCTGCTCCAGTAAGTAGATATCATTTTCCGGAGTCCGGAATCCGCCGCGGACCGACCGGTCCGGGATTGGAATTTTCGGACCGGCTGGTCCGCATCGGACCGGGCCAGTCCGATAAATCATTTTCCGGACCGGCCAGTCCGATAAATCATTTTTCCTGGTCCGATGGTCCGGAGAGTGATTTTCCGTTAGGAGAGGCCCTGCTGAGGGATTTCACACCGATTCAGCCCTGATTCCGCTGATCGGGATATCCTCCACTGAGACATTTAGCACCGCACTGCCGATCGGATGGGGTCAGACTGCCGAGTCCGGAAAATCATCGGCCCCAGACTGATGATTCATCGGACTACCCAGTCCGATAAATCATTTGCCCTGGTCCGACGGTCTAAATCTATCTGCTAAATGTCTCAATGAAGGATATCCCAATCGGCGGAATCAGGGCTAAATGGGTGTGAAATCCCTCAGCAGGGTCTCTCCTAATGGAAAATCACTCTCCGGACCATCGGACCAGGAAAAATGATTTATCGGACTGGCCGGCCCGATGAGGATCAGGTGGTCCGAAAATCCAGATTCCGGACCGGTCGGTCCGCGGCGGATTCCGGACTCCGGAAAATGATGTCCACCAGTGAGCGCCGATTGGAGATGACGCCTGCAAGCTGAAAAGTTTGTGGCACGCTGTTGTTTCAGGACCGTAGTCGGTGGAGGACTCCAGTGTTCGATCAGGGAAAGATTAAACGAATTTCCGGCGCAAGCGTTCTCGAATCCGAGAAAGCTTGCGCGATTCGAGATGCGATTCGAAAGATGGTTGATTGGATGTTACCGCCGATCGTTCGCAACGGGCAAAGAGGACTCATCATTTCGGACTCAGCGAGCACCCATCGCGCGAAGACAGTGAATCCCCTACTCACCGCTGAAGGGGTGGATCAGATCATGATACCTCCTCGCATGTCCGGGGAGCTGCAGACTTTGGAGCTCGCGATCAAAAAGCTCTCCCTTTTTTGAGCCATGAAGTGAAAGAATTCATGGACCACCGGTTGCAGAAAAATACACGCGGCAACTTCGTCAAACCAAGCCTACCTGGAGCAGTATCATGGGTGAAAAACTCATGGGCAAGGATCTGCAATGACTGTGTGAGAAACGCACCGAGAGCCGCTTATCTCGACGAAACTAGCTCGTTTGAAGAAACGTACGTGACGCGTTGATCCTTCCGGCGGTCAGCCAATGAGAAGCCGAAATGGCCTTCTCCAACTCGACGGTTTCCGAAGATATGGCACAGGAGATGACCTGGCTGTTTTAGAATGAGTGCCCGGACTTTTGTTGTCTCGGTATCTCGAAGTGAAAATTTTGAAGCGCCCCAGTGAAAATTCATGTATGTGAAACGAATATAAGCCATGCCCCAAAAATGAGCCGTTGTCCAATCTTCGGATCCCTAGACCAGGGGTTCTCAACCTGGTACCCAAGGGGTCCGTCAGTCATCTCTGGCGTAGCTCTGGTTCCCAGATCAGAGGATTCCGATGAGCCTCAGCCGCCCTCCGTGGTGAAGCCTAGTGAAATTACGCCAACTCTACCGAAAAAAAGTCATTCAAGTGCGAAAACTTGGCACTTTCACGAGCGCTACATCAATTTGGGTTCGATGAAAGTCGGCGATGAAAAGAAGCCTGATGGGCCATCAGTGATGGCTTATGCGTGATCTGTCAGGATGTCCTCAAGAACAGCTCCTTGGTACACACCAAACTTGATCGTCACTTGAGCTTAAAACATCCGAATTTGACATCTATGCCTACTTCGATCTTCGAATTAGCCGCGAAAGAACTAGAGCTGTCGCGGAGAGCGTTATCATGCAGTCCTCCGAAAGAGCCGGAGGGGGTTTCGCTGAGGGTCTGCTATAAAATTGGTCAGGAAGGTGAAGCGCACACGATCGGGGAAAAACTTGTGAAGCCCTGCATTCTCAAAGCAGCTGTGTCTCTATTCAACGAGAAACAGATCAATCAGATTCAGGCAATCCGTGTCTCAAACAGTACGCTGAGCAGCCGCATCGCGAATATCAGCTCATGGTTGGAAAATGAAAATTGTCGAGAGCTAAGGGATAGTACGCACTGGGCCTTATAACTTGACGAGTCTACCGATGTGGCAGGCTGCGCAATCGTATTGGCATTCGTGTGATACGTTCGCATCCGAAGTTAGAGATGAGTTACTGCTCTGTAAGCAACTGACAAAAAACGCCACCGGTAGGAGCACCTTCAACTTGATAGATGCGGGGGGGGGGGCAGCTATGACTTGTCGACAGATGGGTTTCATCGATAGGGTGGAAGGAAAATCACCTCACATCAGTACCAGCCATTGTATTTTTCATCGAGAGGCTATCGCCGTCAAACGCATTCCACGCGCACTGAAAACTGGCCTCGATGACGGAATCAAGATAATGAACTTCATCAAAGCTGGACCGCTCCAATCTGGATTGTTCAAAGAGATATTTGAACAGATGGGTAGCGAGCACCAATGTCTCCTTCTTCATACTGAGGTACGTTGGCTTCCACGAGGCCGCGTTCTAACCTGCCGTTTCGAACTACGCGAAGAAATCGTTTCCCCGATCGTTCCCGGCCCCTGTGCTCCGTTCATCAATCCATGCAGTCTATCGGACGAGATTTGATGGGAGGTTCCGAAAATTTTCCTCCTCCCCACAACTCCCGCATGTCATAGCAGACAGCGGAGAAGGAGGAACGAGATGAGTAGCGGAAAAATTGTCAAGAATCGAACCGAATTCTCGATTCCAGCTCGAGACGAGAGCGAATCTCTTTCGATGACGAGAGTTCGCGTTCTTCCGGACTCCGTGGCTTGTTCCCCCGTACTTCCCATCCGCTCGACGTGGTTTTCGGCACCGACTCGGGAGTAATCAGTCAAGGGCCCGATTTCGAATCGGCTAGTTATCCTCATTTCGTCTTCAGCTCTCCCGAGCTCCCACGTTTTGTTCTCGAGAGGAGCGGAGGGTTTGTCGTCGTCGTCGTCTTCGAGGAGCTCGAGGTGGATTTCATCTCCTTTCTTTCCTCCGTTCCTAAATGGATTTCACAAACGGATTTATCCTTCAGGGGCGTCTACGCGGTCCACACACGAGATGAGAAGACGACGACGACGACAACAACAGTAACGACGACGACGAGAAGACTAAGGAAAAGAATAAAGGGAGGGATTCGAGGGACTTTCGCCCGGGAGAGCAGCACTCTCCTCGCAAGCACGGCCATACTCAAAAAGACAGACAGAGTCCGGAAAAAAAAAACTTAGCAAAGGGAGCCGGGGAAGCTGCTCTGAACGAAATAAGATTTATCTCTTGGAACACAACAACGAACGGGGAAAAGCGATTGTCACCAAAACAACCTCCTCTTCAACGGAGAGCAATTTCACGAATGGGATTAGGAAGCTATGAAAGGTCAACCGGGACTCCTAAATTGTCCCTGCGCAGGAAAAATAAAGCTCAGCTTCCCAGGTTTCGGAATATCAGACGAAGCTCTTCTCATTCGCGTGTCGATAAATCGTCTTCATCGATGGCCATCCTTTGATCGGATGAAGCTTCAGAGGAAGCCGATTTCTCCGGCTCTAAAAGCCCTCCGTCACGACTTTGCAACGTCGAGCTTTCGCTTGCTCCGGTCGAGCAGGGGGAATAGGATTCATCGGAACCACGAGAGATCACGAGTCCTCGCTGGTTCGGCATTGCGAGAATAAAATCCGCGATCGATCCAAAACGATGCGAGAATCTTACCTCAAGCCCAGCTCCAACCCGCTTCATCGGGGGATTTCGTTCGGGGCCATCGCTTCTCTCCGACCTCGACTTCTTGCTCGACTTTCTGTATTTTGGATCTATTGTTTCATTCCTTCCCTATATCCCTAGTTTCTTTCAGAACGACTCCTCAATCCCCGGTTTTCAATTCCTCCAAGCTCCTGCTTTCGATGGCTTTCAGTCTCCAAAACCAGTCGAGCTTGTTCGACCGATTCTGAGACACCAACTGGCTTCAACGGTTGGCCTACTTGGCCGACATATTCCAGGAGTTGGACGAATCGAACGCGGCGCTCCAGGGCCCTAACGTGCATATTTTCTCGGCTGTGGAGAGAATTGGCTCCATGAAGAAGAAGCTGGGAATATGGGCGGGCTGATTCTCCAAGATCGCCTCGATCCGTTTGTCACACTGCAGCATTTCCTTCTCGAGAAGAGTTTGGTGGTGGATGAGGATCTGAAAAGTGTCATGATTGAACACCTCATTGAGCTTCGGGCGAATCTCGAGACGTACTTTCACACTCAGTTGTTGTCAAAGCAAACGCCTCTTGACTGGGTTAAGAACCCATTCTCCTTAACCACCCCATACGCTCTCGCCGGCAGACGGATTGACCAGTTAGCGGAGTTACAACACAGTAGCCACTTGGAGGAAAGGTTCGGTAAAATGAAGCAAGCAAGCTTCTGGGCCTCACTTCTGACAGAATGTCCCGACTTAGCGCGACCGGCGCTCAAATTTCTGGTGCCATTCATCACCGGTTGTTTGTGCGAATCAGGGTTTGCGATATATACATCCACGAATACCAAGTACCGATCTCGCCTGAACGCGGAAAACGAAATGCGCCCCCAGCTATTAAGAAGGGAGCCCGATTTCGTGGCGATTCCGAGAGATTACCAGTAACAACCTCCTCATTGGGTTTTGAGATGTATATCCGGCTTCCTTACTTTGTGTTCGCTCATGTACGAAGTAGAAAGTAAGTTTTTAACAGTAAACAAAAAGTGTTGACCTTGTGCAAACGATCGTTGTAGATGAAAACATGACGATTCTCAGCCAAAATCGTTAGCTTCAGAAGGAAGGGGTTCGCGGAAATACTCGCGGCGTAGGAGAGGGGGTCCGCGGACCCCGTCGGGGGTCCGAATGACGAAAAACGTTGAGGACCCCAGCCATGGTCGGATCGACCCCGTAATCACCGCTTTTGCTTTCGCATCTACCTTGGTCCATTCTGGATTCAGAATCGGAGACTCACCCCGTTCGTTCTCGGAATCGCGACCCTTATCGACCCAAACCAGTTCTTCACCTCGAAGGAAACCTCGACTTGAATATTCCAGACTGGGGAATCGTTATGGAATACTAGCCTTCCACGGCCTTCGTCCGACTACGCTGGCTGGCCCGTCCCTTGCTTCGGGAGTCCACTGCTGACAGACTGACATTGCCTTCCATGAATTGTCATAAGAGCTTGAGGAGTGGCCGCCGCATCTCGCTAGCATAGTATCGGGGCGGTGCGCCTCATGGTTGAGATTCGTGTCCCGGTCATACATGCGAGCAGGTACAATCTGGCGGGGTCAACGGGTCAGCACCATTGGTGAACTATCTACTTTTTCGGCTAATCCGCGCATCTCTCAAAAATATGGTAAGACTCACCCCGGATTCACCGTGTTAGACTACGAGGAGTGTGGTGAGATCGAACCCGGAGCCAGCTCCTGAGAGTCCCGAGAATATTAACAATCCGATCACGGAATAACCTCCTTCGAATCCGGAAAGTGTGGTCAGGTTGACCCCGGAATCACCCCCCCCAGACTCCGAGAAGTGTGCTGAGATAGATTCCTGGACCACCTGCTTAGGCTCCCATAAGTATGGTAAGATCGACCTCGGAATCACCTCCCTAGCCTCAGAGAAGTCAGGTTAGATCGGTCCAGGCATCAATTCCTCAGGCTCCGGAAAGTTTGGTCGGATCGACCCCGAAATTACCTCCCCAGATTCCGAGGAGTGTTCCAAGATAGGTCCGGTACCACCGCTTTAGACTCCAAGAAGACTCCATTTCTTATGTGGTAAAAAGAGGATTTAATTTATATCAGAATTAAATCTGAACCATCTTAAGACCCAAGCCCACCGCCCGCAATGGGATTTGCGAGGCGATAGGGAGTGTTACTGAAGCAATACCGAAAAGGTGAATCCGGGACACTCCTGAGGGCTGGCTGAGAGGTTCAGCCGAAAACAGAGACTCCAAGAAGTATGGTCAGATCGAGGCCGGAATCTCTCGGTCGGAACCTTCGAAGAGGACGGTCGCACTCGTCGTCGCTCCGCCTTCTGAGAGATTTAGAGGCTTCTGGTGTTCCTGGCTGCGCAGCGGGTGACACGAGACCATTTTTGGTGAGTATCGCATCATCCGGGCCCGAGGGGTTGACAATCCAAGGAATTAAATACGAAAAGCTCGGTTTTTGAAGAGACACCTGCCGGATCTACTTTGGGCGACTGTTGCGGTTCTTGAGGCAATCGATCCGCGACAATCCGCTTGGATTGAGATAGGCAGGCTGACAGAGAGGTAAGGAAGCCAAGTCTCTTCGGGTTTTTCCCCAACCGCTCAGGGGAGGACTGTCCCGAAGACGGGGGTTAGGACTGTCCGGCTAGGACAGTTTTCGTTCGCTTTGGAGGGTTTTCCCAAGCGGGGGAACCTAGAGCATAGGTAGTTGTTCCAGAGGTTAGAGGATTGCGGCGGGAACTACGCCAATAATTTTGGCCAGACTCTGTTAGGGGGTTAGGGCTTCAAAAGGGGGAAGACTAGACGGGGCAGGATGGCTCGAAGGGGCTCAGCGCCCGAGCCTGAGTTGGGAGAACTCGACGCTCTCGAGAGGGAGGCAACGGCCCCCGAGGGGAGGAGAGGGGGCGAGGTGCCCGGAGAGGGGAGGGAGGGGACGTTGCCCAAGAAATGGGGGAGGGGGGAACCTTCAAGCGTACGAAAATTGCGCGCTCGCCTGCAAAGGGCATGGAAGGACTTGACGGAGGGGCGCGGCTATCGTTGGCCCATTCGACGCAAGGAAGAAGGATGGAGCTGGGGGACGAGGGGAAACCTGGGGAGGGGGCGCACGGACCGAGGAAAAGGGGACCCGAGGGCGTAGTGACCCCAGAGAAGGAGACACCGAGGGAAAAAACAGGGGTGGAGGGGACCGGCATGCAGGGAGCGGCGCCGACCCCAAAGGGGGAGAGCCAGGGGGCTAGCGTGGGGAGAGACAAGGACGGAATCCAGCTCGAGCATGAGCTCTATCTCATGAGGAAATACATGAAGGAACTCTCGAATCTTTGTAAAGCTCAGAATACCAAGGTGGAGCTGAAAGACCGTGGTAAAGTCATGCCCATTCTGTATGGTAAGCTGGGAGCCAGCCTCAGGAGGTCTTTAACCAAGGCGAGGGAGGCAGGGGATGCAATATTGACCCGGACTGGGCACGGAAGAAGGGGGGGGCGATACATGCAGTATATGCGGCAGTGAGGGAAGCGGCAATAGGGTGAAAACAAGGGAGGAAGAGGTGGGGGGAGATCGAGAAAAGGATCTCAACGGCGGTAACGCTCGAGGACCGCCTGGGTCTCTCTGACCTCGAATGGCCGGAGGAGTGCTTCAAGCACGTCAAGCGGACGCCGGAGGAGAACTGGGCCCGGCGTACCGAGATGGTCATCATTGGGGAGGGGGATAAGCTGGAGGGAGGGATCTGGAGAGACATTCGGGCACAGTTTCCGACGATTGAGGAGCTCTGCGGGCTCGCGGCGGGCAACGTGGCGGTCCTGAGGAGTTTTGACGTGATGGAAATTGTTGGGGAATCGAGGGGGTCTAAGCGACCGGAGGGCACCAGATGAATGGTTGGAGGGATCATCAAAAAAGGGCAGATCGCAGGGGCGCAGACTCTCATTATGCTGGAAAGAGGGCTGGAGAAGGTTCTGGAGGTCGCCGGAACTGGGAGGGACCGACCAGAGGTCTTCGTTGACCCGGCCTGTCGAAACCAGTGGCTCCTCAGAGCTCTGGAAGTTGCATACAGAGTCGTGGGAAAGACCCTTGGGGTCGGTGGGGAACCCGGGTTATGCTCAAGGGGGAAAATCGTCTCAACAGGGACGACGACCGGGAATGAGGGCTCCCAGAGGGCCACGTTAAAAGTTAAGGTGGGGGAGGGGGGGCCTTTGCGGAGGCTCTGAGGGGATCAGGGAACAATGGGACTCCTGCAAATCGGATCTGAGAATCCGAGGGGTACCGACGAGGGATGGAGTCTCATTATAAGACTCAACGACGGTGAGGAGGGTGCAGGGAGGGATATAGTGAGGACACTCAAGGAGAAGGCGAATCTGGACGCCGACGTGGGACTGGCACGTGGGGAGCGAACAGTGGCTCTCTGGGGTTTCGACCCGCTGGTCTCACCGGTGGAAGCGGAACGTGCTCTCCGGAGCCTTCTGCAGATACCGAATGTCGCCAAGGTCAAGGCAGATGAGCCCCGTCTCGTCAGAGCCGAAGTGTGGCGAGCCCTGGTCACATTACCAGTGGAACACGCGGACGCTCTCCTGCGTCACAGGACTGTCCAACTGTGAAGTCGGTGGTGCAGGCCCGAGCTGTGGGTGGACATTCAATTGTGCTTTAGGTGTCATGTGCCGGGGCACAGGGCGAAGGACTGCAAGGCTGGGGGTGGGGATGGGAAGCTATGTTACAGATGCGGGAGCCCGGATCATCTGGCGAACGATTGCGTGGAGTCCCCGAGGTGCTTTGTATGTGTGTTGGACGGGCACCGGGCTGACAGCAGCACCTGTCCGGCCGGGGGCAAAAAATAAAAGAGGTCATTGGTGCGGGGAAACGGGGCAACCGAGGCGATACAAGACCAACCGACGAGTGGATCACGGTGGGGAAAAAATCAAATAGATAAGAATGAGTGAGGTGGGGATAATCCAAATTAACTTGAATAGGTGCAGGGAGGCACATAATATGCTGGAAAGGGTGGGACGGGACAGAAGGGTGGGCTTAGCCCTAGTATCGGAGCCGAACAAGGCTACCGTCAAGGGAAGGGCGTACTGGATCTGCGATGAGCTGGCAGATGCCGCGGGGTGGGTAATGGGAACACTGAAGCTGAGAGGGAGGGGTAAAGGGAAAGGGTTCATGTGGGTTGACTTGGATGGGGTGGGAGTTTCCTACTCATGCTACATATCACCTAACGTGGATTGGGAGTGTTTCAGGGAGTTCATGCAAGAGCTGGGGGACAGCATCGAGGGCAAAACGGGGTCAAATATCGTCATCACGGGGGATTTCAACGCGGAAAGCCTAACATGGGGAAATGTAGTGAGCGACGCGAGGGGGGGGCTCGTAGAGGACTGGGCCGCGTCGCTCGACCTGACTGTCATTATTGATGGGATGGTCCCGACGTTCTCAGCGGCCAGGGAACAGTCGTTTATTGACTTGACCATGGCGAACGGGAGGGCTTTGGGAAACATTTCGGGGTGGGAAGTCTCAACAGACCAGGAGTCGCTCAGCGATCACAGATATATTGCATTCAGGTTGAGTGCAGCGGCAGCGGCGGGGACAGCGCTCGGGAGGCAGAGAGGAAAATGGGATCCGAAGAAGCTGGACTTCGCGAAAGTGAGGGACTTAATCGACGGGAGATGCAGGGGGAGGAGGGGGGAAGACATGAGCGTGGCAGCAGTGGAGGAGATTAGGGCATATAGCAGGGGGGTCGAGGGTGAAATATGTGGGAGGGAATAATTAATAAAAGCGATTTATTCGCGGATTTTCCGCAGTTCATAGTAACTCTTTAGCGATCTCGTTGATCGCTCTGTTCTCAAAGTATGTGCATTTTAGGATGTGATGGCGGGTTATTCTGTTTTCACCGCAGTATTTACAGATACATAGCTCATTGCGTTCTACGTAAAAGTCCTATTTTGTACAGATTTTGTGGTGGAAGTCATGGTAAGTAGTTCGGCATATGGAGGCTCGGTTTTCCCTATTCGCGAGTTTCCACCCTTCTCCGCAGAACGCTGGTCCCTTGGTGAACTCGTCTATGTCGAACTCGGCTCTTCTGCGTTCGAGATCTTCCGTGTATGCCCTCCACGCGGATTCGCTGAAGCTGTATCCCAGCTCTTTCAGACTTTCACATAGGGTCTTCTCCTTCGTCAGTGCTAGGACGAAGGTGTTCGATGTGTGCTTGTTCACTCCAAGGGTTGATTTGAGGAACAGGAGTTTGCATCTGTCAAGGTTTTTAAGACTACTTTTGGCGAGTTTGGTGCAGATGCAGTCCATTCCATACCTGATGATGGGCATGACCTTTATCTCGAATATTTTCGAGGCAGTGGTCAGGGGAAGTTTTTGTAGGTTTCCGAGGCATACGATCGTCGTTGCGGTTCGAGTGAGGAGTTGGTCTCCATGGTCACCGAATCCGAGTGCCGGTTGCATCGTGATCCCGAGGTATTTGAAGCTCTGGACGAATTCTATCGGGGTTCTGTTTATGTACAGCCTGGTTTTCCCGATGGCTCTTGCTTTGCGGAGTTTCAGGGCTTTGGTCTTTCCTGTGTTGATGACCATTTCGTTTTCATCGCACCAGATTGAGAGAGCTGACAGTGCTTTCTGCAACTCATCTACGTTGTCTGAGGCGATAACAAGATCATCGGCATATATTTTTACGAGGACTTTCCTTCGTTCGAGTCTAGCGAGCAGGCTATTGATGAAGAGTACGAAGAGCAGGGGGATATTGAGTCGCCCTGCTCGACGCCTTTGTATTGCATCACCGGATTGCTGAGGTCGGCTCCGTTGTCGATGATGAGTTCGTTCGGTTGGAGTATCGAGCTAAGGATGGTGAGGGTCTTCCCTTTGATGTCGAATTTCTCCGCTGCGGTCTGTAAAAGTCTCCTTCTGCTAACATTGTCGAATGCGGCCTTGAAGTCGACGAACACTGCGAAGGCGGGGTCTCCGTTTGAGTCCGTGTATTCGATGAGGGCTTGGATCGCTTGTTCGCAGGATCGATGCGGAAGGAAGCCATGTTGATGCTGGGAGATCTTCGGCAGGCAGTGTAGGGTCAGGCGGTTCGACAGCGTGTTCGTGAACGCTTTATAGATGTGGGAAGCCAGGCTGATACATGTATAGTTGCTTGCGTCTTCAGGGGAGCCTTTGCCTCTGAAGATCGGTTTAACATGAGCGACGCGCCAGGTATTCGGGATCGTGCCGGTGTCGAGAGCTTTGTTGAACAGTCTGGTGACGAGTGGTATCAGGATGTCTTGATCCTTCAGGATATCGATTGCGACCCGGTCGGGTCCGACTGTCTTGTGTCGTTTCATTCTCCTCAGAGCTGCGGTGACTTCCTCGCTGTATATGTAACCGTTATACCACTCGTCGTTCTCTTCGTGGCTGCGTTGGTCAGTATTCGTTGCGTGTCCATATTCTGTTGATGAGTACAAGTTTCCGTAGTATCCCTCAAATGCCGGCAAGTCTACTTTCGGTAGGCATGGAGTCTTCTTTCCCGGGATCAAAACCCACGGTTTCGTTTGGCTAGTGTGCACTTTCCGTTTGAATTATTTTTCTTCGAATTCGGTCCGCTTCTTCTTGATTGCGGCTTTGTATGTTCGTCGGGCTGCCGTGTAGTCTTTTGTTCCGATTTTGCTCAGGGTCAGTTGTTTTGGTTCTTGGCATTCTTTATCGAACCAGGGCTTGTTCATACGAGGTCTCCGTGTATCTGTGTGGGCCGATCTCTCGATGAGCTCTAGAAACTCTCGGTAGGATTCGTCGAGAAAGAGATCGGGGCGCTGACTGACGTATGGGAGTTGTTTCTTGAGGTCATGGTCGTTGATACTTCTAAAAGGAGGTTCCGGTCGTTTTCCGGTGCGTTTTGTTCCGGGGTCGGTTATTGGGACTGTCAAGATTAGTCGTTGGTGTTTTCTGTCGATGGTGGGCAGTATATTGAGGTCTGCGCGAGTCACGAGGTTTCCTGAGGTGAATATCAGGTCAATCGCGCTCTGCCCGTTGTGCGCGAGCCAAGTCATTCCTCGTGCATCATTGGCGAGGTGCAGATTGAAGAGACTTAGTGTTTAGATGAGGTCCTTCGCTTCCATAGACTCCCAGATGGGGTTCTGGGAGTCTATGTGGCAATTGAAGTCGCCGTAGAGTATCACTGACTGTGTGACTATCTTGATCAGGGGTGGGCAACTTGGTGCGGCCCGCGGGCCGCAGTGCACAGCACCATCGCGGCCGTGCAAACTTACGGGCCGCCACGTAAAACGTATCTCAGCGAGCTCGAAGTATTTTTAATCCATGTGACATGGCTCCAAAGAGCGTCACCCGGCAAAGATGAGGTTTCAAGCTCAGGAATCGTTTCCTTTGGGTGCATCAGAAACCTGAGCTCCAGAAAAATCACAACACCTCGATGTGCCTATCGAAGAGTGAACACTCGACTCACTCGTCCACCAAGTTGAGGAGATTCACTCGGGTTGGGGAAGATCGTAGGAAATGTTAAATCTCTTTTCCATGGAAGCGATTCGGCGTTTTCAAGCGCTTTTTGCGCAGGGCCCTGCGGTCCAATCGCGGGCCGCACTTTGCCTACCCCTGATCTTGATCATGACTTTGTGGATTTCGGTTATGATTTCAGCCACTGGGGTGTTCGGACTGAAGTAGGACTCAATGTAGGTTGTGTCATGGGTCGAAACTCCGAGTATATGTTCATCTTTGAACATAATTTTCGTGTCGGGGATGAGCGGCGCTACTAAGATGGCGAAGCCGTCGCTCGGTCGTCCCTTGGTTTTCTGGGCTCCCGAATAGTAGCTTTTGAAGTTTCGCACTATCTGGTTGTCTGGTTCGCGAAGTACAAAAGTTTCTGTCAGCATCACTATCTTGTATGGAGAGAAATCAAAGTTGTTCTCTCTTTTCATGAAGCCGAGGAGTCCTTCGACGTTCCAGCATAGTATTTCTGCTGTGTTGTCAGGTATGGAGTGTTGTTTTGCCGGTCCGGGTCGTCTTTTGTCTTGGTCTCGGTGTTGGTTCTCGGTGCGGAGTCAGCTTGACTTACCAGCTATTTCTATGATCTGGTCGTCGCCTAATTCCCTCCGGACTTCCCCGACTCGTGTTCCGGGGTGCCATAGTTTTTCGTTGTTTTTAATTTCGTCGAAGTCCAGGTCACTGCATTGTATCACGAAGCATCGGTAGCTGTCTGATTTCGATTTTGTCTTGCTTCGCATGACACGGTCGACTGTGTGCCAGTTGCTCTTCAGGTGGTTTCGTACGTTTTCCGCTGTCGCAGCTGAGTTGTACAGCGTCACGATTATGTTCCGGGTGCAGTACTCGACTTTTGTAACTGGCAGTGCTTTTTCCAGTTTCGTTTTGGCATCTTCGGTGGCGTAACACACCTCACTAACAACAAGTGCATCTGACGGGCGGTGCTTGTTCGATGTTCTTGCTGCTTCTGTTCGTTGTTCTTTCTTATTCGTCGGAAGGGGAGCTTTTGCTCTGTTTCGTAGGACAGAGCGCGGTCTGGCTTCGCGCGCGGGCTCCCTGCTTCGTTTACGTTGCCGGCTCCTATCTCCAGAGGATGGGGCGGCTCTGGCTGGCTGCTGGGACTATATAGCTGAAGCGATGGATCTGATTTCCGCGTTTTCTTTCCTCAGCAGACGGTTATCTTCTTGAAGGTTGATGATTTTGGATTTGCATTCCTTGAGCTCTCTGAGGATGAGGGCTAGGGTGGCTTGGATTGAAGCACTTTCCTCCATAGCTTCATGGTCGTCCACTTCAGTCATGGCGACTCTTTGGCTGCATTTGAACTCGGCCGCCGTAGCTTCTCTCTTGGCTTCGGTCGCGCTCAGGTCTGAGCAGGCCTTGCGGGCGTGGATCCATTCGGAGCAATTCACACATGATATACGCGAAAAGCTGTGAACTGGGCCGCCAGATTTCACACATCGCGGTGTCTTGCGTTGTGATCCGGGGGTTTCCTGTTCGAAGTCTGGATTCTTTCTGACGTTCGCGCGGGCGTTTGACATCCTGGAGTTTACCTTGACTTTGCCAGCGGGGTATCGTTGGGAAATTCACGGGTAGTAGGTTTTTCTTGTCGATTTTACACGGCAAGTCGATTTCCACGTCTTGCTTTAGAGGTAAGAGACCGAATTACTGGTGGAACGAGGGAGTAGCGGCTCTGCGCCAAAAGTGCATCCGGCTACAGAGAACTGCCAGTAGGACGGCTAGCTGGCTAGGACGTAGAGACAGGGGGGAAGAAGGGAGGGCCACCTTCTTGGCACATATGATCAAGTATAGGGAGGCCAGAGCAGAACTGAGGGCGGGGATTAGAAGAAGCAAGGTGAGGGCCTGGAGGGAACTGATTGGGGAAGTCGAGAGGGACTTATGGGGAACACCCTATAAGGTTGTCATGGGGAAAATTATGAGGAAAGGGCCTGAGATGGCACAAGATAAGCTATGGAAAACAATCCAGGAGCTTTTCCCGGAGCGCCATGAAAGAGGGGACTGTACATATGAGAGGAATGGGAAATGGGGAAATGGGGAAATGTGGAGCTGGCTCACGAGGTTAGTCCACAGGAAATCATTCGGGCAGCCGACGGACTGGCGAAGGGCAAGGCGCCAGGGCCGGACGGAGTTCCAGCGGAAGTGGTAAAACTCCTGGCGAGAAGTGGTGAGCGAAATGTTCAATAAACTGTTGAGGGAGGGGGAGTGTCCGGGGCAGTGGAAGAGCGCGAGGCTAGTTCTGATACCGAAAGCGGGAGTAGGGGGGCACAGGCCGATATGCCTGCTAAATACCATGGGTAAACTTTTCGAAAAAGTTATCGTGGAAAGGGTCCATGGGGAAATCGAGGAGCTGGGGGCTCTGTCAGGGAAACAATATGGGTTCAGAAGGGGATTATCAACAGTTGACGCTGTAGGGTGGGTCCTGAAGAGGGCAGTGCAGGAGAGGGCAAAAAGCACAAAGACAAGGGGTTTCGTTCTGCTGGTTTTGCTGGATGTGAAAAATGCTTTCAATTCGCTGGAATGGGGGAAGATTTTGCAGGCGCTACGGGGAAGGGGGTTCTCAGGGTATCTGTTGAGGATCATATCATCGTATTTGTGGGATAGGGGGATCAGCACGGGCGGAGGTGTATACAAAGTCACGGCGGGGGTTCCGCAGGGTTCCATTTCGGGACCCACTTTGTGGAATCTTGCGTATGATGGGGTGCGGAGGTTGGATTTGCCAGAGGGAGCCGAGCTGCTGGCGTACGCCGATGACCTGGCCTCGATGGTGACGGGGAAAACGTAAGGGAATGTACAAAGGGTGGGCATTGGGGATCTGGCATTGGGGATGATCCATGAATGGATGGGGCTAATAAGCCTGGAGCTGGCGCCGCACAAAACCGAAGCACTGTATCTGACTGGGAAGAAAAGGGCGAGGGGGATCAAGCTGAGCTTGGGGGGACCGAAATCCATCTGGTAGAGAGGGCTAAATATCTGGGGGTGATGTTGGATCGTGGGCTCACTGGAGGGGAGCATATTAGGTATGTCATGGCGAGAGCAAGGGAAACGGCACGCAAGCTGGGAGTGCTAATGCCGAGGGTTGGCGGGGTACGGGATGGGCAGCGACGCCTACTGGCTTCGGTTGCGGAGTCGGCGGCAATGTACGCGGCCCCGGCGTGGGCGCACCCAGCATTCAGGACCCGGAGGGCTCGTATGGCTATCAGGGCGGCTCAAAGGACGCTGGCGCTTCGGGTGAGCCGGGCTTACAGCACGGTTTCGACTGAGGCTGCCCTCGTCCTCGCAAAAATGGTTCCATGGGACTTCCTGGCTTTTGAGAAGACCAGGTGTTGGGGAGAACAAGGGGAGGGCCTCGAAAAAGCGAGGGAGGATACTTTGAGGGAATGGGATGTGGGACTGGTTGGAGAGTCAAAGGGGAAACGAACGCGAGAGATAATCAGGGACCTCAAGGGGTGGATTAATTGTGAATACGGGGAACTAAGCTATGGGGCAACGCAAGTCGTTACTGGACATGGTCAGTTCCAGTCTTACATG